>CM068957.1:148807762-148824041 GCA_035128595.1 Eptatretus atami | reverse complement strand
GGGTGGAGCCGAACAACGGGGCGGAGCAAACAGGGCGGGGCGGCCGGGGGTTAAGAGTCGGAAAGCAGGAGGCAATTCTCTCTCTCTTGGTTCGGTGTTCTCAGTGCTTGCTCTTGTTCTGGTGTTCTCAGTCGTGCTCTTGTTCGGTGTTCTCCAGTCGGTGCTCTTGGTTCGGTGTTCTCTGGTCCTCGGTGTACTCGTCCGTGGCGTCGAGGGGCCAGCACGAGCAGGCACGAGGCACGCCGGAGAGACCTCGCCGACCACGCTCGAGCACGGAGTCACGGCCAAGGCGGGACCACGTCGGCGGACGGTCGCCAAGGACTCGACACGAGCGGAAGTCGCGACTTCCATTTCTTTTGGGTTTTGTGTGAACGTGTGTGTGTGGCGCCGTGTCTTATAAGAAAACCTGTATAAGTGTTGCCGAGTGTTCGCGTTGGTCGGTGGTACTCTGGCGTCATGTTCTTTTTTCTTTTATGATATATTGTGCATTCCTGTGATATATGTGTGCTTTGTGTCCGTGTGTGTAATAAATGCTTGCTTGTTGAATTGTTTTCCCCTTTCGCTGCGTCCTTTCCTTTGTTGGTCTTCATCTTGCTTCACGTAAAGGTTTTGAGTGGGCGCGAGACGCCCGAGAATTAATTGGAACCGTCAAGGTCGATCGATAACTCCGCTCGGTTATCCTGTAGCACGAGAACGAGCGCTTAAGCGGTTCGTGTCCGAAGTCGACCTGTGGCGTGGTACAAAACCCTCGGTAGGTTACCCGTGCGAGTACTTAGGTATATCGACTTTCGGCGATTCACCCTACCTCGCACGGGTGGAATGCGGACTGGGTTGTGGTGGGGTTAACCCCACACCGTGACTGGCTCCCGCGTTTAGTCCGAGAGGTCACGACTGAATTGTCCGTCCGGTGGGCGAGGCGGTCGCGATTCGAGTCACGTGGCCGATCGCACGCCGGCGGGCGCGAATTCGCAACAATATATATATAATCATGGTTCGATCCACCATACTTTGTAACGGGTGTTGAAGCCTGTTTGGACCTTGTGTTTTCACAAACTAATGGAGAAAGTTTTATTATTTTTTAAAGTAAGTGTACATACTGAAATATCAATGCTACATCCCACTGCAGTGCTAGGTGGAATTGAAGACCGAGCTTGTCTGCACCTCCATAAATTGTGCTGGAGCAAAAGGGGCAATGCATTGGTTGTAGACCAGTTTTATTGCCTTGTTGTAAAATAAAACATAGTTGTTCTCCTTCAGGCATGAAGCTGGTTAGTTTGACAGTCAAGCTTGAAAGAACCTGCCTGCATTTCCAGCTGGAATCTGTGTGCAAAGCGACTCTCTTCTCTCTCTTTCCCTCTCGCTCTCCACCTCCTCATATTGCAAATAAGCCATACACAGCCATCTGCTCTCTTGGCAGGACTGCGGAATGGTGATACGCACGTGCATGATGGCCATTCAGCAAGAAGCAAGATGAACATCTGCTGTCACTGCTGTGATTGATTTGCTGTGTGCTGACATGTCGATCACCAACAACAGCTAGGTTCACCGCGCTGCAATATGGAAACAGTATACTGCGCTGCAACAGTTAGGCTCAACGGCTGCACTGCAACCTTCGTGGAAATCTTCTTCAGGTAGTGTGTCGCTGCAATATAGTGCCTTGTCGTGAACTTTCCATAGGCATCATTTCTACCTTCAGCGGTGGCATTGATTTGTAAACCCGGATGGGGAAAGCGTTTCCGTATTATCAAGTACTGCAATTTGCTTGGCTCCTAGACCTGACCTTGGGTACTCCTCCTAGTGCGCATGCAAAATTTGGTAGATAATGGGATTGGCCAGCGTTCATTTTTTTTCTCTACGAGCCCAGAAGACGGCTTAGTTGATACTGATATGAACCCGCACTCCATGCCTTGCGTTTTGCTGCACCAGTTTGGTGCTGTGCGAGTTAGCAGTCCGAGCAGGCGGAAACGTGATGCTGGTGTGAAGTGTTATAAAATAAAAGCAATACGCTTCGTTGTGGTGCGAAGTGACAGCGTTTTTTATTGGATTCGCTATATATGCTGAGATATCCCTTATTGTCGGGTTTTCGTGGTGGTGGTGGGTTTGGGGCGCCCGTGGTGAGTAGGGGTGTGTGTGTGATGTGTGTGTGTGTCTGGTGTGTGTGTGTGTGTGTGTGTGGCTGTGTGTGGGTGGGTCCGGTGGGTTGGGGCTTGTGTTTGGTGTGTTGGTTTTTGTTGTGTCTTGTGTTGTGTGGTTGTGGTGTGGTGTGTGGGTGTGGCGTTGTAGGGTGTGTGGTGTGGTTGTTGTGTGTGTTGTGGGTGTTTGTGTGGATGTGGGTGTGTGGTGTGGGTTGTGGGTGGTGTGGGTGAGTTGTGTTGGTGTTGTTGCGTGGGTTTGTGTGTCGTGTTGTGTGTGTTGGTTGTAGGCGCTTTGGTTTAGTGTGTGTGATGTGGGTGTGGTTTTCCCACAGCGACCCACAACCAAAGACAAAACCGGATTATTTTCAAAATGCCGTAGTCCCCTTCACAACATAGGGTTTCATTTACCATCAATTTATTTATGAAGAGCCACGTGCCAGTTCGCAAAATACGCAATGAAAGAATCTGTGCCAGGGCAGAGGAACAATTGTAGATGTGGAACCAATACGTCTGGCAATCGAATCTTCGTCGGCTGGAAAATTCGCCTCAGCACATGATAAAAGGCATCGCGCGTATTCCAGCGCTTCGATCCGGACGAGATCCTCGGTACGGCCTACCGCTTGTTTTACTCTGTAGAGAACTGCTGCCTCTCCGTCTGTAATGCGTGTCACCTTTTAAAATCCTTTTCCCCACATGTAGTCGTATGAACACCTATGTGGCAATTCAATGAACAGATCTTCCGACACTAATTTTTTCAATCGTCCGTCCACCCTGCGATTACATTGTTGCCACTCAAGTCGGCGCTTCAAGACTCGATGAAGAGAAGAGTGCGAATAACTGGAATGGGTGCTCGTCTCACTTTGCATTTGAAGATCAATTTTGATTTTAGTGGTTCTCGTAGTCAGACGCCAAACACTAACTGCACCACGGATGCACAATATCCATCACTGAACAAATACGATGCATCAAATTTGATATTTTGTGGCAGCACCCGCTTCCAGCGCTGTACAAACTCCTTCGGGCGCAGTCGGGGATCATCTGGTAAGTATTAACCTTTCACATTATATACAAAGATTAGACACTAAAGAGATTTAATTAATTTTATTTAATCCAAAACTTTTTTTTACTCCCCCCCCCCCGAAAACACTCATTGTCCTCAAATAAGAGCACACCCTCAAAGTCTTGACGATATCCATTTGGCCATCTGAGAAAAATGGTGTCACACACACACATCCTCGATATATGTATAGATTTTTGTTTCAACCGATAGACTCCTATAAGGAGAAGGACTGGAACCTCCACGATCCTCGGGGTTGTAACTTGAGTCTGAAGGATTACTTGAGTCCGGGGCAAATGAGCTGCTAGAAGCTAGAGAGCAGCGATCTTCGGGATCATAGTAGGGGATAAAATTCTAATAGAAGGAACGGCAAGCTTTCCACATATGGTCAATTTTCAACACCATAACCTATGACATTTCGATCAGTCACTGGTATCTTGGAGCTGGCAGTGGTGCACTGCGTGCTGTGAAACGTATCGGATTCTGCATGATGAAAAGGAAGATGTCCCGACTTGAAGTTAGTCCCATTGTTTTCTTCATACAATGCTTTGGCAATCAAAAACATTGCCTCCAAATTTGAAGAGAGATCCCTTGCATACTTGTGTGAGATCATGCAACTGGATCAGGGGAGGGCTTTGAAACCATCCGCCATCTTTCAAATCATTTTGTGAGGATCTGGTTGTGAGCGTATTCCCAGTTTTGCTTTTTCACACAGAAGTCTGTGGTTGTCCGAAGGAACAAGCTTTTAAAAACTTCCGCTCTTGGAAACTGCGGAAGAAATCAAAGTTTTCTGGGAGGAGGCGTGAATGTAATCTGGTTGGGGCGTATTGGATCACAGGAATTCGCGCCAAATGCTGGCTTACGTAAGCTGACATTTCACTCGATGAATGACCCGAGTATTTCTCTCAAGGAAGGGGATAAAATATTGAGGCTTGTGAAAATTGAATTCCTCAAAGAAAGGTTACATCTTTGGCGTCGAGGATGGAAAGAGGCAGTTCCCTCAAATTTTCTCTTCACTGGAAGAGATGGTTAATGATGCTGGATCCATAAACTCCTACTGTGCGTGAAGAGAAGAAGTTGGTGGTTTATTTGAGAATGCTGTCAGATCGTTTGATGGAATATTTTGCTGCTGGAGACCTTAAGATCTCAACGAAGAAAAGGATCATGAAATCCATATCCTAATAATTTGGAGAAAATGTCAGATGATGAAGAGCTGAAGGAAAGATGTTATTGAGTCTTGCATGACAAATCGAACTCCTTGAAATGCAATTTGAAAGCAAGACTTTGAGAGAGTTGTTGGTGTGCAGCATCTGAATATGTCCCAAGACTGTGGTGGAAAAGCATCCATGGTCCTCATTCCCCATTTGCAACAACATACTTGTGGTGAATGTGGATCAGTTTCTCTTTGTCACAATCAAAGACAAAATCTAGGAATCGCTCTGAATCCACAGGCAGACCTTCGGATAATCGCAGATCAACCAAAAACAGTTCCAAACGTTTTGACCAAAAAATCGTGAAATGAGAAAGCAGGAGCAAAGAAGTCATTGAATTTATATTCCTACTCATTGGGATGGGATTTTAACTGGTTTACAATTTTTCTGAAAATTAAGAATACTATTGCTCAATTTATACTTGCATTTTATCACTGAGTTTAAAAGCTTATTTTTTAAGTTCAATTTGTTCACGCTCCCGCGAGAGCGATGTGGTTCGAAGTTTGTGGTTATCAAAAATTATAGAAATTAGACTTCTATCATCTTCAAATGTGATATGTAATGTTTGTAGGGGGTGACGAACATTAATCGAACATTTCGCTAAGGGGTGTGGGCATCAGAACAAGGTTGGAACACACTGCGCCATAAGACATACTGAAGCCTCGAACACTTCGATGACAAGGTCCAGAAACCGCAACCAGATCACATCAGACCTCATCAAACACAGGGCATGCAAACTTGTCATTGCTGTGTACACCAACAATATGATCGACTCGATCGAGGACTGCGATCTTGGAAAAAGCTTCGGAGCCTATAAAATCCTGAACAAACAGGTCAAACCATGCTGGAAACCTACCTACCCCACCAACAAACATACATTCCTTCTAAACATCTACAGCGTGCAGCTCTTGCAACTTATAGATAAGACTGCACATGTTGCCAAGCCCAGCTTCCCCCATTTGTGGGATTATGGTTGCTCTGGAGATGCAACTAGTTCCAGTCCTGTAACGTCAACCATGCCTAGCCAAGACAAATACAGAAGGCTATTGCATGTGCTGCACCAACAGACTGCAACAAGAACTCGTTCCTGTGCTGCCAGGAAGAACGTGGCCTGTTACACATTGGATGTCGTTGCCCGGAATAGCCACCAAGTGCAGCCAGAGTGAAATACACTGGCAGCATTTGACAGCTAGTGACAGGCAGTAACTCTAGACATGTGGACATCATGTCACTATACCATCAGCTTTCACCTATGGACATTGTAATCTGCAGCATTATATTGCAGTGGTAGACCTGTTCATTGTGAAACATTGTGGCGTGTATCACTGACAGATATTTACGAATATATTGCCCACCGTCACGCTTTCGCTTGCATCCACCACTGGAAGGCCCACGTTGCAGTAAGTTCATTTCTCAAAATGTACATCTGTGTTCTTTGTAACTCGTACCATTCTTATCTATTGTCTCTACAATAACAGTAAACTACTGTGTAGTGTTTATTGTGATTTTCTGTGTCATGGTTGCCTTAAATATATATTACGTTAATTAAATGGTATAAAACACATCATATCACTCTGAAACCATCATAAATAGATTCCTGACCTAGAAAACCAGAGAAACGAAGTATTACACCATGAAAATAAGATAACAATTGACGAACTTATGGTGATTTAAATAATACATGGCTGCAATCTTGGGACGCCATCTGTTTTTTCGTGATATTGCGGCGTTATCCAACCTATTCAACTAAAACTTTTAGTTAGCAGACGCTCCTGTTTTTCGCAAAAAATGGGGGTTTGCCCCCGGGTAAAGATGGATTTTGGCAGAAATTTAGTGAATTTTCCCAAAAATTTGTACGAAGGTGCCATTTTGACAACACTTCCGTCAATGTGATCGGTCATACCCTCCGCACTTTAATTATCCCTACCTTGCCTAATGTTGTATCCCAAATTTGTAGATTCTGACTAGATGTGGGTCGGAGAGGGAAGGATTTTGAAAGGAATTTGGGCGAATGCCACTTCTGACAACACTTCCCGGTCATCGTGCATCGGCACGACCAGTCCGCGAACTTTTAATATCCTACCAGACTTCGCCTAATGTTGTAATCCCAAATTTGGTAGCATTCTGATCTGGTTGGGTCGAGAGACGAATTTTGAAAGGAATTTGGCAGCAATGCCAACTTATACACACTTCCGGTCATGTGATCGGGTCATGAGACTCCCGCAATTTAATACAATCAGGACGCCCATCCTCATGTTGTCAAACACAATATTTGGCAGCACATTCTGCACGCGGTGGCTTCGGAGAAGAAGATTTCTTGGAAGGAATTTTAACCAATTTTTTCTACTTCAAGTATGGTGACCGGAACGAGTTTGCAATTCCTGTTTCCAGTCAGGCAAGAGGAACGATTGCTACGCCAAACAATTTCAGCCGATTGGCCGGCGATTGGCGGAGACAGTCAAATAAGGAAGACGGATGGACGGCACGACTAACGGACACGTGCGCGATAAAACACCTTATCTGAGAATTTAAATTAAGAATTTAAACATTCCATATAGATGAAAATAATAATAACTCTTCAGCGGAGACTGTAGTCGTAACTGTTTCCGAGCTGCCTCTTCAATAGCAAGGCACTGAACATGGCAGAGGTTGTACTTGAGATGGCAGAGAAACCATCCATCGCCGTCGAAACTACAATAGCTTGAAACCGCACTTTCCACCGAAAAGACACTTACAAACTGCACTGCTTTGAATAATAAGGAAGCGGATCGGAGGGGAAGGGCGGGTAACTCCTGTCAATCAGCAGATGGGGTGGCGGGCTACTAGTACACTTTTCCAGGAGGACAATTATATGGGCGTGTTTAACGGTGGATATTATCCAGGAAGTGGTGACAGAACGTAGGTGCGATTCAGAATTGTTGGATGTCCATAAAGTACGTACAGTACCATTACAATTTGACACGTCTTTTAAGTATGTACGACAACTTTTAAAGTCAGTGGTCAACTGCTTCTTTCACAAGCAGGTTTGTGTATATCTAATCTGCAAAGGTCAACCAGTGACTCACTGACTGAATATTTGAGGAGATCGGCGCGAGCCTTAAAATCCTGTGTGAAGGGAGAAAAGATGAAATTTTGCGAGCCGATGGACATCAAAAGCCGATACAGTCCGGGAAAACTCACAGAAAACCTTTCGGAAAACTATCTCTGAAATGAAATATAAAACGAATGAAAATTTTTAAGTAAATTAAAATCAAATTGCAGGTGAGCCATATCACGAGACATATGGGAAAGACGGGTCGTTACTTGCTTAAAAGTGTAATGCAACCATAACTTCACTGTGTATTTAATAAAAGTAGAGAAACAAAGTCCATAAAAAACAATTTAGACAGAAGAAGCAGAGATGTGCAACAAAGAGAAACAAGTCAAAGAGCCCATCGGAACAAAACTACCTTCAAATTTGAAGTGATGTGAAGCCGATGAAGCTGGAGATACACACCTCTTTGTTGTTTTGTTTGTTGCTGTTCTTTCTTTCAAGCCCTCTTTAGCATTACTTTTGGAGTAACATCCCCAACATCCTTTCTGAAATTTTAAATAATGTGTTCCAATATTTTGTTGAGAATGTGGTATTTGCAATATAACCCATGGT
The DNA here is from genome assembly GCA_035128595.1 of Eptatretus atami. NCBI lineage: Eukaryota > Metazoa > Chordata > Myxini > Myxiniformes > Myxinidae > Eptatretus > Eptatretus atami. The sequence continues at coordinate 148,815,992 of CM068957.1, read as the reverse complement.
TTGAAATCTCATAGCTGGTGCCTCAATTTCACGCACAATTGTTGCAAACATACTACGATACATCAATAGCACACCATTTTGTGGTACTGAGGGACCCCATTTTGTGAACATAATGTCCAACACAAAGCACAATGTCCGGTGGTGGTCATATTAAACTATTCATGACATTACCGATACCACTTGTATTCTGTGGTTGGACAAACATTCTAAACATGCAGGGCAATGATCAGGGAAAAGCCGAATAGCAGAATGCAATGGGGATCCCTACGTAATGTTTCTCGACATTGTGTTCTCTACAGGGCTTGTCCCTGCAAGTCGGAACAAAGGGTAGCCTTTTGGTTCTGTGGAGGATGTGGGTCATGTACGTGCGATGATGAGACCAACCAAGTGCTAAATCTCACTCCCTCACACACGACGTCCGATAGAGCACCCACAGAACCACAAATGTTTGAAATATTGTGTTGGTGTTGACCGATCTCACCAAAGTGTTGAGAATGGGGAACTGTACTTAATAATAAATCAATATTTATACTATTTTTTAAAATGAAATATTTAAAATGAATATAAACTCCTCGATGTTAAACATATTCCACACACGATAAATTAAAAAACTGTGCGTGAGTAATCTTGTTGAGAGTGTGTTTTTAATCGAAATAAAAACACTCTGTATAATCGGGGGGGGGGGAGGTGGCAGTTTTTCCCCCTTGCAACGCACATTCCTGCTGTCCTCCACAGGACATCCGGAACCACATCCTGCTGTCTTCCATTGGAGACGTTTCCGCCCACACGCCCGTTATGGAAAATTCCCATTGGAGACGTTTCGCACATGCCGTTATGAAAAATTCCCAATTGAAGACATTCTGCCCACACGCCCGTGTGGAAAATTCCATTAGACGTCGCCCACATGCCCGTAATGGAAAAATTCCAATTGGAGACGTTCCGCCCACACGCCCGTTATGGAAAATTCCATTGGAGACGTTCCGCCCAACCCAGCCCGTTATGGAAAATTCCATTGGAGACGTTCCGCCACACGCCGTGATGGAAAATTCAATTGGAGACGTTCTGCCCACAGCCCGTTATGGACAATTCCAGTGGAGACGTTCTGCCAACGCCCGTTATGGAAAATTCCAATTGGAGACGTCTGCCGCACACACACCCGTTACTGAAATTCCATTGGGACGTTCCGCCACACACAACCGTCAGGAAAATTCCATTGGAGAAACGTTCCGCCCCATGCCCGTTATGGAAATTCCATGGAGATGTTATTGCGCGAGACAAGAGATTGTAACACTGAAGAACACTTTTCTCCACAATGTTGAGAAAAGTTTATTTTTTGGAGTAACATCCCAACACTTTTTGAAAACAATTTAAAAATGTTTTTTATTATTCGTTAAACCAGTGGTTTGGCCAATTCGCCGCATTGGTTGGCAATTCAGCCACTGAAGTTCACTCACGAGTGTGAAGGCCTGATCAATCATACGGCCGCCATTTTGTACTGAGGGCGCCATTTTGTACCGAGGCGCCATTTGTACTGAGGGCGGCCATTTTATACTGAGGGCGGCCATTTTTATACTGAGGCGCCATTTTATACTGAGGGCGCCATTTTATACTGAGGGCGCATTTTATCTGAGGGCGTCATTTCGTACTGGAGGCGCCATTTTATACTGAAGGTTTCATTTGTACTGAGGGCGCCATTTTGTGATCATTGCCACCCACAGTACATGTTTTCGGTGTCATTATAACAATTCCACAGATAGACATGCCCCAATCATGTATTCTGTGGACAAACATTCTAAATAATAAAACATATCTAAACGATGCAGGTAATGATGTAGGGACAAGCCATGTGCAGCACAAAAGATAGAGTCCACAACAACTTGTGTTTTCTGTCCATGGCTTGTCCTACACGGTCGGACAAAGGGTAAGCCGTTTGGTTCTTGTGGGAGGATCGGTCATGTAACGTGGCCGGATGATGACACAACCAGCGCTAAATTACTCTGAACACGGATCTTCCCTCAACTCACTTACTGTTTGAACACGCACACGATGGGGGAGGAGGAGGAACATGCGGACAAAGAACGACAATCGGTTTTAGACAAGTCTGACCGTAACGAGCCCTCTCGCGCCCACGATCTCATGTCGATGTCCCATGTGTCTGCATGCCCGTTCCATCGTCCACGTCTCTCTGGACGCCCTCGTTAACCACCACACGGCTCCGTCCAACCAATGGGCTCACTCGTGCCCTCTCGCGCGCTCCGTCGCCTGGCCCCGCCCTCCCGCGTTTGATATCAATCCGCGACGGAGAACCCGCCGCCTCTCTCTTTTCCTCCCTTAACCCGCCCCTCTCTCTTCCGCTCCCCTTATCGCCCCTCCACAAGCCCGAACACACTCGTCCACGATCTCCTCAACAGTGCAGGCTGTGGGTCATTTGAATAGAGATTAAGGGAAGGGGTGGATGGGAACTCTCCGGAAAAATCAGCTTCAGCTTTGAAACTTTAAATAATAATCTTTAACCGAGAAAATCATCTTAACCGAGTCCCCCAATGAGCTCGTCCAGACAGCGGTCTGACAGACCCATCATCGGGAACTGACAAATCACAGAACTTATTATGACATCATAGATCACAGTGGTGTTGCAGGCTGTGTTGGAAAAAAAGATAAAACGTTGGACCCTCTGTAACCCCGAACCGCCGCATGGAAAATTTTTTAAAAACTTGGTAGCATGTGAAGTACCCCCCATGTGGGGGGGAAACCGTGTGATTTTTTTATTATGATGAAATGGTCACGGTGGCTCGTTTGTGACGTCATATTGCATATGTCGAAAACCACTTTATCCGATCAGATGAGAAATGTTGGGGTCATTTGGACTAATTCTGTGGGGGAAAACCATTGATGAATCTCATCGATCAAATGGTTCGGTCAGTCAATATTGTTTTTAACATAAAAACCTTCAAAATCCTCTTCTCCGAAACGGCCGAACAGATCGAAGGCGAAACTTCACAGGTATGATCGCCTATCCAGAGGAACAAAAAGTTCTCGCATCTATGACGTCATAGGTCAGATGGTTTGTCAGCTCTGATTTTTTTGGAAGAATAGAACCTTTAAAAAAATTTTCTTCCACAGAACTTCTTGAAACAGAATCGGGGGAAAACTTCACCCATGTTCCCAAGCCTTGGGAATACCAGGGTGTTCCGAATAATTAATAGGTCACATGGTTTGGCAGCCACATTGGATTGAAATAAATCTAAAAAAATTATTTTCTTGAAATCGACGTCTGTTCATCATCGACGTGAAACGTCAGCATTCGTGATCGAGTCTGAATGGGAATATACGCGTAAATGTTTACCATTTCATCCTGATCAGCATGCAATGGTCTGGCATCCAGAAATCATTTTAATATTTGAATCTCGGTTCAGGAATTCAAATCAACTTGGTACAAGCTGTATAAATGTAATTAATGTGGTGGAGGCATCTCTGGTGAGGTCACCGAGATAACGTCGAGAGTGCCCTTCTAGTTTGCTCATGCTCTTGTGTATCAAACATCTAATCTATGACGTCATGACAGTTATTTTTGCCATGCAACAAATTCATAGAAGCATCTCATTTCTACACGATAAACTCGAGGCAAAGTCGATGGGAACCGCATCAGAAACCCCCCACGCTGCACGCCAAAGGCGAAGTTGAAAGTTCCTTGAATTAACCCAACATCAAATGCGGACTGCCCCGGCGTAGTCCGCAGAGGCACGACTAATTGTCCGTCCGGTGGGCGGAGGCGGTCGCGATTCGAGTTACGTGCCGATCGCCTTACGCCGGCGGCGCGAATTCGCAACACTGGTGTCAGAGAACGGGAAAACGAACCCTCCTGTCTACAGCTCCAATTCACAGGGAATCGTCCAGGGGTAGAGAAGCGAACCCACGATTCCTCCAAAATTACGAGCGATTTCAAATTACCCCCGTTACGTGAATAAGATGGCGTCTCAGGCGAGCGGGGAGCCGGGGGTAATAGAATGTATGTGTGTAGTAATGTAGATCCATGGCCCAGGATGTAGACCCCGAGCAAGGACATTGGTGGTGCAGGAACCTCCCCCCCAACTGAACCGCAGAGCTCGAAATGGGCCAGTGGCTGGGGTGGCGTGACGAACGCCCCCCACGTGCGAATTCGCCCACAGGATCGGACGATGGAAAATGTTTGAGGCAATGATGAGAGAAATGAAAACAAATACGCAACAAATGAAAAAACGAAATAAAAGGCATGAACGAAAAGATGGATACAAACACAAACGAAATGAAAAACGAAAATGGATACAAACACAAACAATAAATGGAAGAAATGCGGGGTGAAACGCACAAATGGGCCGAAGCCTGCAGGCGGGCAATGAAGGCAAACAGCGAAGTGCGTAATGGCGACGCCACGTGTGGGAACGAACGAGCTGGGAGGGGGTGCAACGGTTGTCAGGCCCGCGGTGAAGGCGGGTGAGGAAAAATTAATTGGGGTGACGGGACGTGCGCGAAGGAAATAAAAATAGGGAGTGTGAGAAAGCTTCAAGACATGACGAAGAGAGTTTCAAGGACTCGACACGAGCAGGGAAGTCGCGACTTCCATTTTCTTTTGGGTTCTGTGTGAACGTGTGTGTGGCGCCGAGTCCCGTAAAGTAGAACTGTGTAAGTGTTGCCGTGTGTACGCGTATTCGGTTTTAACTCTGTATTTGATATATGTGCATTCTGTGCTATACGTGTCGCTCGCCCACCGGACGGACAATTCAGTCGGACCCTCTCGGACTAAACGCCGAGCCAGTCACGGGTGGGGGTTTAACCTCACCACAACCCAGTCGCATTCTACCCGTGCGAGGGTAGGGTGAATCGCCGAAGTCGATGTATACCTAATCTCGCACGGGTAAACCTACCGGAGGAGGTTGTAACCACGCCACAGTCGACTTCGGACACGAACCGCTTAAGCGGGCTTCGTTCCGTGCTACAGGCATAACCGAGCGGCGTTTAATCGTTCGAATATAAACAAGGGGTTCCATTATTATCGGCATCTCGCGCCATCAAACCCTTCTCTATGTGGAAGCAAGATGGAGACCCAACAGAGAAAGGACGCAGCGAAACGGCCGTAAACAAATTCAACAAGGCAAGCATTTATTTACACACACGGAACACACACGTATCAGCAGCAGAAGCACATATATCCAAACTACCGGAGATCCTCCGTCTCCAAGAATAGCAGAAGATGACAAGATAACACATGAACCACCAGTTTCGAACCCGGCTGTGCTCAGACACTGTGACGCTTCTCTCCGTCTCAGAACCCGACCGCTCGCTCCACTGAGAATCTCACTCCACAGAATTCTCATGTGTCCGCAGATACCACTATGATTAAGATTCTCAGTCAGCCTAACTTGGCGAACGGGTCCGCGCACGGTGGGGGTCCGCGCTTGGCTCGGTCCGCCTAATCTCAAAATAGTTCCGCGGTCCTGTAGCTCAGCACCACCTGTTCCGTCCGTTCTGACTTCCACACTTCGAGCGCGGGGCCGTTCTCCTCTCTCCGCGTCCTCGTGCCTGCTCGTGCTGCCCCCTCGACGCACGGACCGAGTACACCGAGACCAGAGAACACCGAACCAAGACGCAGCCGACTGAGAACACCGAACCAACCGAGAGCACCGGATCGAGAACAAAGAACAGAGCAGCCGGACTGAGTGAGAAAACACCGAACCAAGAGCTCGACTGAGAAACACCGAACCAGAGCACCCGAACAAGAAGAGAGTCGATGAGAACACCGAACAAGAGCACCGAACCAAGGACCGACTGAGAAACACCGAACCAAGAGAGCACCACTAGAGAACAAAGAACCACGGAGCACCGACTGAGAACACCGAACAAGAGAGAAGAATCGACTGAGAACAGCAAACCAGAAGCACCGAACCAAGAGCACCGACTGAGAAACACCGAACCAAGGCACCGAACCAGAGAGAGAGTCGACTGGAACACCGAAACAAGAGCACCGAACCAAGAGCAGCCGATGAGAACACCGAACCAAGAGCAGCCAACCAAGAGAGAGAGCAATGCCTTCCTGCGGTCTCCGACTCTTATTTACCCCCGGCGCCACGCCCTGTTGCTCCGTCCCCTTTTCTGGTCCACCTCCTTCGAAGAGGGTTCTGGAAAAAGGGGCGTTCCTACCCGACCGCCTCACACTGTCCAGTCCCCAATCTCGGCGAGGCTGCCCTTCCCCTTCCCTCGCACCAGCGCGGAGAAAGCCAGACAGGAAAAACAAGCCGAACGTGCGGCATGCCTCCTGCTAGCTCTGCGGAGCATCGTACCCGCACGGAAGCCTGTGAACGGCAGAGGGCGAAGATGGTGGCTCGTGGATGGTGCGGTGGTTGGCGCGGTTGTTGAGAGCGGCATGTGTGTGGTTGTTGTTCAAATTAAAGAAAGAGCAGAAAAAATAAAACGGCTATCTCGAAGGATCGCAGCCCGATGAATCACATTTAATTCCCTCTAAACAATGGGTTTGGGCTAACTATACATGTACTTAAAAAAAATATCTCACCTACGGGGACCTGAATGGTGGGTTGCAATTTCCAGCAGCCTAACATCTACCCCCTCCCTTTTTTACAGACTCGTCCCGAGTCGTCGAATGCGCGATGTGCCATCATGTGTAAGTTCTCCCTCCTACGTTTACCTTCGGATCCTGAGTGCGACATTCATTGGTATTTCGTGTTCCCCAAAATAATAGAACTGAGGGCTTGAGTAACACTAACTGAACAAACCCACTCCACGGACGACCTTAAATAAATTGCGGGCGCTTTATGACGAGACATGCCGGGGGCCCACTTCAATTTACAGTAAATACCATCATTAACTTATAAATTTTACCACTAACCATGGCCCCAGGATCAATGGACTTGCAGGAAAAAGGCAAAGAGTCAACAGAAAACGGTGCACGGCCTCCATTTGCAGGGCCCGCTGTTGTAGCTGCCAACAGACAGTTCCTGCCAGCTTGAAAACTGTATCTCCGATTTGTCCTGGCGCACATGGCAATGAACAAGGGGGGGGGGCAAAGCAATTTTGGCGGGCAAAAATGCCAAGGCAGTGGCATGGCATAGCAAAGGTGGAAGCAGGCAAGGCATGGCAAAACAAGGCCGCTGTAGAAGCAGCCGGAGAGATGAACTGGCCGCACAGGCCTTGCAGCAAACACAGTAGCACGATCCTACCGGCCGGTACAGCTCGCAGCAACACAGCCGTCGGACGATCGACCGGCACAGGCCTTGAAGCACAGCTGCAGCAGACGATCCGGCCGGCCAGCCTGCAGCAAACAACAGCTGCCGATGAACTTGGCGGGGCTCTTGCGTGCAGTTGGAGGTTCGGTGGAGGGAGCGGTTGGTGCTGGCCACTCGGAAGGCGGGCTCGGACCTACCTAGCCGTCTCCCTCCCACCTATCGCCTTGTGCCTGCACGTGTCCATTTACCCCTCCTTCATTTGTAAAAAACCAATTAGCCCCAACTAATTTTTTGTTGTTTTTATGTTTATCCTTACTTCCCCAATAATTCTTCCCCAACCCCCTTACTGTTCTTTCGGCTACCATTCGTCCCCTAAGCCTACTCCAACCCTACATTCCTTCCCGGAGGATAGGGACGCTAGCGTCTTGTGTCGAGTGCCCAAACGAAGCGCTCAAGAATGGCCTCCCCAGAGTTCAGCGATCACCCCAAAGTGGGTCAGCGGCCACACGAAGCGAAAGGAGGATGGTGCGGCGGGGTACATTCTCAATCTACCCTATCTCTCCTTTACAACTACCCGGGGCTTTTCAAAAGCGCCTCTCGCTTAAGCTATCGGTTCTAAAACCAGAGTTCCGTCGCCTGGTTTGTGTCCTCACAATTTCGGGCTCGCCTCCAATTTCTCTCGGCCTTGCACGGGGCTTTTTTCTTTTTTTCGTGGCTGGACGCGGCTTCCCTTTGGCAGGCACTACCCTCTGCCAGTTCCCTACAATGGCACCTCAACTCCGGGCACTACATGCCTTGAGCCTACCAGGCTCCTAAAACCGGGGTGCCCATGGCAATCCCTGAAGCTGCCTACGAAAAGTTACCTCGTCACTGTTTTCCTTTGATAGCCGCATTCGAGTGAGGCGAGGCCCGTACTACGCCTGTCTGAGGCGTCGCTATCTCGGGTGAACCAGCGATCCAGCTGCCCCAGGTCGGCCGATACGATCCGAGACCCGTGTCTTCTCTAATAAAAA
>CM068957.1:148781240-148792854 GCA_035128595.1 Eptatretus atami | reverse complement strand
ACCTAATCAAGAACTGATGATACTGACAACTGTCCAAGAACAGTTGTTATTTCATTTCCAACAGAGTTACCACGCGTCTTCTGGATTTCCTCTTCTTGGAAATAGAGTGTGAGAAAGAAGGCATTGAGGTGCCCAAACGACTTTTTCCCTTGCAGAAAGAACAGCCTGCTTCTCAAAATGGTCCCAGATTAGACTCATAAACTTGACCAGGTAAAACATCAATGAATGCCACAAGCAAGGAAATCCTCTTCAGCTTGTAATGAAGACACACTCTGTTGGAGCGACTGAGGCACAGAAGCTTCCTCATGTTGCAACTTATACCTTCTGTCGCAGCTGCATCTTCTGGCGAGAAATACTTGAACTACGTTCTTCCTGCTAAATTTGCAGATGAAGCCTTGGAAAAGTTTTTTCGGCCAAGCCAGGCAAAGAAGCGGTGGAAACTTTACATGAACATTATGGCTGCAGCTAAATTGTAACTTTGCAACACTCATTAAGCTGACATTATGCGGAATCTAGTTCTCGTGTGATTGATTGCGAAACAAGGAACTTACAACTTCCATAAATCCAGATGAAGCAAAGTGAACTCATTGACGAGATTACTCTCAAGACACTCAGGACTCTTGGGGACCTGAGATGCCCTTAAAGCATAAAGTAGTTTATTTGGCCCGGACACACTGTTTTTAAATTATGGCGATAGCACTAGTATGGAGGAGATCATTGATGATGAGATGGTATGAGGCGTCATCTGAGTTCTAGATAAATTTGAAATAGAGGTGGATTGAGGTGGCCGACCTAGTCAAACCGTCTTTTTGTACATAATATAATGCTATAATTTGTATGAACAAACTAAAGCATTGCCAGATTTTCATTTTGCGAGCTTTATGGCTCTGTAGATGCACCTTTAACTAGTAGTAATGCTGCATGTACTACATTTAGTTACATTCTATTGAAAGCTCATGTCTCAATTAAGTGACAAAGAAAAAGCTTGGATGCTCAGGAGGCAGAAAAGGCTCTCCAACTAGTGAAGACATAGACATAGTTGTAAAGGCATAGTTGTTTGGACATGCATATAAAGTTTATGTAATAAACGATAATGACAAATAAATATCAAAGTTTGACAGCTTCTACACACTTGGCATCTATTACAATCAGCAGCCATCTCTCACCGTTTTATTGAGTTAGACACACAGGCATAAAATACCAAAATTTCAGTAATTTGACCTTGAAATATGACCTTTGACCTTGAAAGAATTGAACCTCAGGTGGTGTTGAAATGACACTATTGAACTCGCCATCCTCAAAAATCCCTATCTGGATCCCGAGATGCGTGTCTCTAGCCCTTGCAGAAGTCATTTTAGCCCCGGACTCAAGTTAATCCTTCAGACTCAAGTTACAAACCCCGAAAGCATGGGAAGTTCCAGTCCTTCTCTATAGGAGTCTATGATTGACTTGAAATCTGATGAGAATTATATTTCCAAGGTCACTAATTCAACTCACCAGATTATTTTTGTGTTCAACCATGGACCAAAAAGGTCAACCTAGGAACAGCTCAACACTGTTGAGGAGGTATTGCTAAAATCCTCATTTTCATTCATTGACTTCAATTATGAAAGGGATTTGCCAGAATCAGGTACTGAAATCAGGGCCACCACATATTTTTGAGGTCAACATTGGCAAAGGCCCAACATAAGGCCGAAAATTTCTAAAATTGGTCAATTTTCATCCAATTGATTTGAAATTTGAAAAGGGCAAGTTGCATATTTTGGTCAATGAAAATCAACCACCAATAATATTTGAGGTCAAATTTGATTTATGGATTTTGCAAGTAATCATGCCTGCACGACGTCTTCTCTTGTTTGTTTTTGTTTGTGTCCAGGAATATCGTAAAAAGTGGTGGACGGATCCGGATGAAATTTGTAGACAGGTTGGTCTGTGACAAGGAACAAACTGATTAGATTTTGTTGAAGTTCCGAATCCGGGTCCGACTACTAGAATTTTTAAAGTGATTCTTGTACCATTGAGCGATGGGGCCAAAACGATATATAGCAGGATATCTTAAAAGGTTTGTGGACGGTTTTCGATGAAGCAATGAGGACACGTTAGGAGTGTGACAAGGAAGAATTGATTTGATTTGGAAGATCTGAATCCAGATCCCCTACTAATAGAAATTTTTAAGTGATTCTTCCCCATTGAGAGATAGTGCAAAACCGATAAAAAGCACAATATCTCATAAAGTTGAAGATGGAATTCATAGACGAAACCTTAGTAGACCAGTTTGGGTGTGTGGAAATTGGGGACTAATTTGTTTGATTTGGGTGAAGATCCGAATCTGGATCTGGATACGAGAATTATTTAATTTTTAAAGTGATTCTTCACCATTGAGAGACAGGCCCCAAAAATCGATATAATACTACACAGAGACAACGACAGAAGTAAAGAGACAACCTGTAAATTTCTTCATTTCATCTGTATAAGGGCCAGTGTTCTGTGGATTTGTACTAATATTCCGCTACTACTTTGGCAGAAATGAGTTCTTGGGTCAATGTATGACAATTAACTATGGCTCGAACCCAGGGAAAGCAACACAAACTTTCTGAATTTTTAAAGAGGACGAAATGTTGGCCATTCCGGAGGTGGAGTCCCCAGCATCAGATAGTCCTCAGAAGCAATTGGCATCTTATAAAATGATCTTTAAAAAAGAGCTTGGCATCATCATCTTCTAACATGTCAATCGGAAGTGAATTGTGGATTCCTTGCGCTTCGCGCTGGTGATTGCCCCAGCATTGCATTCTGGTCAATCTGGCAACAGAAAGGTTTTTTCGAAGCTGCCAAAGCGGTCCATTGAGAAAAAACGTCCCCATTGCAAGGCACGCAGTGTATTGGAGGAGGTTCAAGTTAGCTCAGAACTGCCGTGTGGACCTTCAATCAACCTGGGCTACTACGGGAGAACAGCGAGGAGAAATGTCTTCTTAGACACAGCCAACATTCAAAGGAGAGAAGAATGGCTGATGATATGTTTGTCTCTATTCTCTTCTTAAGACCCTTGGAGCTTGGTAAACTGTATTTTTTCAAGATGAAGTTCCCAATTTGATCAATTTTCCTGACAGTGGATGATATGGGGTCTGGAGACCTTCCAGTCAAGAGTTCTCTTGAACCGATGCAGCCAACTGTCAAACACGGTGTTTTTTTCAGTGATGGTGTGGGGGAGCAATCTAGAGCACTGTCGGTCAGAGGTTGTTGGAAGTGTGTTTGGCAAACATCAACTCGATGCATCTTTTCTCTCCTTGAGGAGGACATCTCCCGTCTTCTTCCACTGGTCAGATGGTCAAAAACAACATCTTTCATGGAAGATGGAGCTCCGATGCACACTGCAAAAAAGGACAAATAATACCAAGGAAGAAATGGGATCAGCACTTCCATGGCCAAGGCAGTCTCTTGACATTAAATCCCATTGAACACCTGCTTGGCATATTGATTGAGCTGTGGCGGAAATAGTCCAGGAACCAACATCATGGCAGAAATTTCTAAAACCTTTTGTGAGGATTGCCTGGCAGAAAATCCACACTTGAAAATTTCAGAACTCGTTAGTTCTCTGCCTGAAAGAGTAAAAGGCATTCGAAATCTGCAAATGGCAAAGTCTAGAAAATACTAGTATGTGTATTACAATGGATCAAATGTACTTGCAAATTTCAATAAATAAATTCTTTAAAATCAAGGTATCTATTTACTTCTGTCATGTCAAGTATATGGCATGGTATTTCAAACAAGTTATAGGGCCCGATATGTTCTCTGGATCAGGCATTATGTGTGGAGGTATGCGCTCTACCGAGTGCCCTTCTATTTTTTAAAAATGATTATTCACGCATTGAAAATCGGCTTCCTAATTTTACACGAATCCAATGCAAAAGTTGTGGCACGGATTCGGTGAACTTGGTTGGGCACGTGGTGTGTGGCAAGACGAATTGATTCAATTTTGGTGAAAATCCGAATCTGGTCCTCGGAATCTGATATTTTTAAAGTGATTCTTCACTATTGAGAGAATCGTGTGAACTATACATAGCATAAATATCTCAAAAAAGTTGGTGGACGGGATCGGAATGAAACTTGGGACAGGTTGGGTGTGGCAAGGATGAACTGTTCGATTTGGGAAAGGATCCGAACTGGATTCTGAATACGATAAATATTTAATGTTTAGAAAGTGATTCTTCACGCATTGAGAAAGGGTGGGCCAAAAATGATAATTACTACTGTATATGCATGATATTTCAAAAATGTATTGGGCCCGATATGTTTGTCGTGGATCAGGCATTAACGAGGTGGAAGTAGAGAATCTACCAAGTGCGCCTTCTAGTTGAGGGTGCACTCATCACGAAAAACCAAAAAAGCCCTTACGAAGATGGTGGGTGCGGCCATCTTGGTCAGCCCTTTGTCAGCTCGCTGGAGTCTTTAAAAGCAACCTAATTTTTTTGGACTTGGAACAGGCAGCAATGTTTTTTTTTTCACTCCTCACTTATATCATCGATTTCCTGATCATTAGACAGTATGAATCGCTGGAAATACTTTGGCAATGCAATGCTTATAAATGCCTCGTAGATGGCAGGGTTTGCGCTTTATTTAATTTCCACACATGCCATAAACTCGGAATCTCAAAATCTAAAAACTTCCTTTAACGACTTCTGCAGTGTTCTGACTGCTAAAAAAAGTGTTCATTTGGCCAATTCGGAACATTGGCGGGGGTGTCTCCAGGTGCATGGTGTATATGACTGATCGGCGATCAGTAATCGCTGCCAAGCCTATCACCATTTTGTTGGAGTGGCTTACTTGAGTACATAAGCCACTTGTTGAGCACCTTATTGGTCAATAAGTGGTATTATGCATGAACTTGTGCCCGCAGTGAAGGTACAAGTTGGCAGTTTGCTGCAAGGTAGATGTACGAAGCCAGCAACACAAAGATGTAGTACAAATGGGTAGAATTTGGTATTTTGTGAAGGGACGTGGTGTGTGTGTGTGTGTGTGTGTGTGTGTGTGTGTGTGTGTGTGTGTGTGTGTGCGGGTGTGTGTGTGTTGTGTGTTGTGTGTGTGTGTGTGTGTGTGTGTGTTGTGTGCGTGCGTGCGGTGCGTGCGTGCACACTTGCGAACCATGTGCTCCGACATGTGGGGAGCGGACTTTGCTGCAGCGCCAAAGCACTGGGCATGCTGCCGGCCGTGCGGGTGTGGGTGGTGGGAAAGTGTGAGCATGCCGGTGAGATCAGTTGCTCGAGTGCAGTGAAAGGATGGTATATTTTGCGGTTCTGGCAAACCGTCGCTCCTCAAGCAATGCACACAACATATTGTGGTCCCAGGCAGTTATATAATGAGTATTTGGTTTTAGTTAAGCCCTTCCTTCATGTCTAAGCGGGTAACTTGGGACTCATTTCTTGCAAGGTTTATTAGGTCTTTAGTTTTCCATTCGCTATCTCCTTTAGCTTAATTTTAATTTACATGCGTGCAACATCGATCCTCTCCTCATGCAAGCATGCATGCCCACAGATTACATGTTAACAGAGAGCTTTGTTAGCATATTGCCGTTGTGGAGAAAAATAATTATATTCATGTACTCTCAATTATAATTAATTGCTGGTACTTTATAAATATATTTTGTGATATGTCGAATTGGCTGTCAGTAATGTTTCCCTTTTCCCAAGAGTCTTTTTGACTACAATATTGATGAAAGGAATGTCTTACTATGAAACAGTGGGTGACCTGGTTGATAACTCTGCAAAACCTTTCGCCACGATTGGCGTCATTCTCTCCTTCGTCAATCAAAAAGTGGAAACACGTATTGCAGTTTTGAGTTATTTTGCTAATGCTTATCAGCTAATGTGTAGTTGAGTTGCCCAAATGTCTCCCCTCCCATTCTTTTGAATGTCAAGTGTGTATAAGAAGAAATGCTTCGGCTTTTCTGTTTCAGTGAATCATTTCAATGTTCTTCCCTCCGTATATACGAAATTAAAGAATTCTCCTTTGGTATGCTGCTGATCCAAACGTGTAGAAATTGAGTTATTTTCCACCACACCGTAAAACCGCCATTTGCAAGCCGCGCACGCCATTCCCCAACAGACATAAAAATTCAAAACTTCAGCCGTACTAGAACCACAAATGCTACACCTTCAATCGACCACACAACACCTTCCTAAAAATCCCACAATAACCTACGCTCACCCTCCTCACCAGAACCACATCATGCTTCAACTTCCTCACGCACAAACACCACAAACGCTTCACGCTACCTCACCACAACCGCGACAAAACTCCGCGACCCACAATTTGCGCCCACGGACACACCACTAATTTTGGAGGATATCGGGGAATCAGGAACATTACCCACAATGGTGGATGCTTGAGATCGGAACATATTGGGCAGATAGCACGAAGTGCAAGTTTGCGCTGGGGTCCATTTAAACATCACCTGGGATAGCCCTGACAATCTGCTAAATAGCGACCCCTCATTTGTTTCCCAGTGCAAGTTCATGGGCGAATGATGTTCTCAAAACCCACAGCCCATGGTTAATATTGACCTCCTCATGGGTAAATGAGGCCATTTTCGGTTTTCGGAACCCTCGCAGGGGTGGGGCTACTTTCACGGCAGAGTGTATGCACAACCAAATGAGGGCAACTAATGGAATGCCGAGAGAGCATTTTGATCCAAATTCAGACTCCTCCCTTTGGCCCAGCATCCAAAAATAGGCTGTGCAAGGATAAAATATCTCTCTATCCTCTCCATCCCTCCCTCTCCATCTCTCCCTCTCCATCTCTCCTCTCATCCCTCTTCCACCTCTCTCTCTCTCTCTCCAATCCCTCTTCCACCCTCTGCCTCTCTCTCACCCACCCTCTCTTCTCTCTCTAATTCTCCCACTCCTACCTCCTCTCCCACCCTCTCTGTTCTCCTTCTCCTCTCCCTTCGAGCCCCCATTCCACCTCCTCCCACCCATCTCCTCTCTCCACTCTCTCTCCCACACCCTTCTCAACTCTCTCTCCCTCGCCCTTCACATCTCTCTACCACTCCTCTCCGTCTGTATCGCCCCCCTCTTTACCACTCCGCCACCCCTCTAATATCCCACGACGCCCTCCGCCTCTCTTAATATTACGTCAGCAAAGTGAAGGGTTTGTATTGCTAGTAACAGAATAAAAAATTAAATACATGGAGAAGGCCAAGGAAATGGTGAGGGGCGATAGAAGCATATTATGTGGAGAAAGTTACGTTCCATAGACAGTATGTGCTGCCGGGATCAAATGGAATCCTTTAGAGTCCAAACAAATTCAGTTCAACAAGGTTAATGAAGAAATAAAGGAAAGAAAAAACGCTTCCAGTTATGTGTTTATATAACTTATCTGGGTGGTGAAACGGACGATCAAAAAGTAATGTCCTCCGTCTGTACAATGGTATTTAGCGTGATATGCTTTGCAGACTTGATTGGATATCATGATGTTGACGAAAGTGATGGTAACTGCACTAAAGGCACGAGTTACAATTGAGGGCATATCAAATGTCACCATTTCGCAAATTCGCCTATTGCTTTTATCACATTTTCCATTCCAAGCCTCCTTTGCAAATGTACACCTGCTGGCAATTAATACTTGACAGGGCAAGAATCACATTTCTGAAAGGCCGATGCTGTTTAAAGTTGGTCTATATTCCAAATTGAAAAGCATGCAATACTTTGGAAAGCATGTGAGTGGCATGTATTGGTGACCAAAGTAACGAACCGTATCAACATGGCTTTCAGAATGGTCCTCATCTGTCCAAAACTTCTGCAAAACCCAAGGCAAATGCCATACAAGTTGAATAAAGTTTGATTGACAAATATATCATATTCATCACTAATACATGAATACATGTAAATATATTTGTTCATTGAAGGTTATATTTAAGTGTACATGCCAGAAAAAGATGTAAGTGTGGAATAAAAATAAAATAAAAAACAAGGTAGGAAGGAATGACAAAGGAGAATGACACCACAATGCAACACCCAAACAATCCTTTCATGAATTTCCTTCCATGCACGACATCACGGACGAAAAGTGTGATGTCATATTGGCAATGACAAACACTCGACTGGTTCTAAATAGAACGCCGGGAGCATGTTCACTTCGATCAAAACACACGTTACATGTTGAAGGCAATTCCCAAATATGGCTGCGGTGTGGATTACTCACTCGCGACTTACTTTTGTGATGAACGAAATCTCTGCAAAAAGGAGAGAATCATTTTTAATTGGTCATGTGGAAAACCTTTATAATTTTTCCAGGAGAACTTAGGTTCCAGCTAGCATCAAAGAGAAAGGTTAGAGAGTTGTGCTGCGGCCTTTGTCACCATCGCACTCTTAATACAAGCGGAAGTGATTATGTTGTCCATTTATTCACTCTCTGTGTGCTTTGGAAAGTCGTGTTGGGAAGGGAACGACTTCAGCGGTTCGATTATACAGATCCCCATAACTTCACACTGGCTACTTTGATCGTAAATTCGATTCAGCACTTTTTAATTATTTTGAGCATACACGCTTACAAAACCGGCATGTGAAGTGTAATTTTTGACTCCTACATTTAACAGGTGTGTCTGCTCCTTATTCTTAGAGATTTGAATATGTTGCACCAAAAAAGAACTTCAATGAAATTCAAGATACATAAATTAATTTGATCTTTTATATTATGTAGTTTATAAACGGCATATTGGGGGTGTGCCCAATGACCCCTTGTAATTCTCACTGCTGGATATCTAATGTACTGTAGCATTACTAAAAAGGGCCAGATCTTAACATATTTTTAACGAAGTTCATTTTGCCAGGAACGTCAGTGAAGTAGGGGTGAAAGTGAACTGTAAATTGAACGTGTGAGCCATCCCCTCCATGATTGAGTATGCATCAAATGGTAGTTACAGAAGTTACAGTACGAGTTTTGAAAAATGAGTGTAATTAATAAACCTTCCGAACAGGTAACATTGATTGATTTGATTGATGTTCCATCTCTGAACAAGTGTTGGTGCTGCCAAAAGCCAGTTTTTTGGCAAAAGATTATACTGGATGGTTTGCCATGCCTTCCCAGTGTTGTTTGGCCATTCTCTGTCCCTTTAAATGCTGAGCAGGCAGGCAAGGAAGCAAGCACGTACCTTTTTAAGCCTTTGGTATGACTCATCCGCAATTGAACAAATGACCTCCGCAGACTCAAGTGAAAGAATTACATGGCAGCTATAAGTTACGTGGGAGCGGTTAGATTACTTTAACGCATAGAGCAATTGGGAATGTATAGACGAGCATGGTCCATGTACGTTAGTTAGCCAATCTCGATTGTATAAGAAGGGAAACGTTAGTTTAAGAATTTGGTCTGTTGAATACAGGGAGTGGTGGCATGGTAATAGATAGTCAGGATTATGTGTAAGGAAAATTGCATATAACCTCGAATGTCAACGCTCTACGGGGGGGGGGGGGGGTGCCAGGAGGCTGAGAACTGACTGAGGAAAAATCGTCTCCGAAGAGTTTTTAAGGAGGTTGTCCTCTACTGCCTCTGCCTGTTTTCCGTGTGCCTGCTTTTCCTCCTCATCGCCTGTCCATGCTGACCCGCTAACCATGCTCCTACCAGCTTACCACCAGAGCTAAGTCCGCTCGGTTTTTTGTCCCTTTCCCTCGGTCATTGAAATCTGGAGTGAGGAACCTTGTTCTTTAGAATGATTTTAAGCCTGCATTACCAAAACTATTTATTAATCGATTTAATGTACCCATTTTCGTCCCTATTCCACCCGTGATAGTCTTCTCCATCGTGATTGCATCTATCCCTGGTTCTTTTTAATTGTGGTTCAGGAAATGAACGGCCCATTGTTTATAAAAGCGTTAAAATTTCGTGTCTCTCCTCACGATCGGCACGCAAATTGTTCGCCTGAATTCGGAACATCCCGCAGGAGTTAAGCCACTCGGGACATCATGGGATTTGACCCTCCCACGCACGAACGAGCTCGATGTTAGTTGAGGTGTTGAATGCTAACTTATATATATATATAATATATATATATATATATATATATATATATATATATATATATATTAGCTACGAATTTTGGCCCGCCTGGCTTTTGATCGGCCGCGTAACTCTAATAGCAGCCGCCTCGCCACCAGGAGAGGCAATTCAAAGTCGTGACCCTCCTGGAACTACCAGCAGGTAGCCAGTCCACGGGTAGGGTTTAACCTCACCCACACCCAGTCCGCATTCTAACCCGCGGCGAAATTAGGTGAATCGCCGAATGTCGATATACCCAGTACCCGCGCGGTTAGCGTACCGAGGAGTTTGTACCAACGCCGCAGTCGGCTCCGGAACACGAACGCTTAAGTGGCTCGTTCCGTCTAAGGGGGATAACCGAGCGGAGTATCGCCGACCTCGATGGTTCAGATTTAACTTTGCGGCTGGTGTCTAAACACTACCATCCCTTCCCGTGATGCATGATGGCACTTTTCAAACGAAGGAAAGGACGCAAACGAAACAGGTCACAATTTAACACATTTTATTTCACACACACAGCACACACACACACACACACACACACACACACACACACACCACACACACAGCACACACACACACACAACACGGCAAGCACGTATTCACAGCAATACAGTAAGAATGCACATATACAGTCAAGCAATGAAACCAACGCGGAGCTACAACCGAATAAAAGCAATGTACAAGCACTGTATTCAGGTTTAACCTTAAAAGACTGGCGTCCCACACACATTTCAAAAAGCAATAAAAGCCACCCATCTCAGGCAAGGGGGCAAGACGGTCCGGCGGACCAAATGTACGTGGGGACCTGGGTGAGCGCAGGTCGCAACGAGACGAAGGGGTCTTAAACCCGCGCCCTCGTGGTGCGAATGGCGGGCTAGCCGGCAATATCAGCGTAATGTGCCTGACTCCGTGCCCCTGGCCGTGGTCGGTGAGCTCCTTTAGGCGTGCGTGCGCAGGCAGTGGTTGGTCGCTTCCGACACCACGGTTGGGTGAAGGAACGGAACGGGGTTACCCGGGCTATCCTCAGTCGGAGGGGGGAATTGTTGATGCTCCGAGGTGGAGAAGGGAATGGCGGACGCTCCGTCCCGCTAGCGGGGCCGCTTAGGGACCGGCACCGACCTCCGCGACTCTTGCCCCTGAGCCCTCTTCCGCATCCCTGCTTCACTCCGCGACCTCGTCCCTCGACCTCAACTCCGAGCCCATCCCCTTCGCTGTCCGATCCCCAAAACAACCAAATCGCCACCACCACAACGCCCCCCGAACAACCAACCAAACGCCACTACCTTCATCTCCACAAACCCACCCGGCAAGCATTGCCTCACCCGCATTCTCAAACGACGCCCGCCAACAGCCAAATACCAACCACAGTCAAACCCCCAAGCCACGCTTCGCCTTTCTCTTCCACAGCCCATCAACCCCCACCTGTCAACAACCGACGTCGTGCTGTCCAGGGCCCTTTGGGTAGATCCATAACTGACCAGGTAAACATCTATGAATGCACAAGCAAGGAAATCCTTCAGCTTGTAATAAGCTCTGTTGGACGACTGAGGCACACGAGCTTCCTCATTTCACCTTCCTTCTGTCG
>CM068957.1:148732439-148753491 GCA_035128595.1 Eptatretus atami | reverse complement strand
CAAGAATCCTCTTCCTCTTATGTGGTGACTTCAATTGTCATCATGCCAGTTGGCTAGGTTGGTACCTCTCTCACCTGTCATGGCACCTCAGCAAAAGCTTTCTGCGACTCATTGGGACTGACTCAATCGGTCAACTTCCCGACCGGATCTCAACCAATGGTACTCCATCTCTTCTCGATCTGATTTTGACAAATTTCCCTGAAAATATCTGCTGCTCTTCCTCCGCTCCAATCGGTTCTTCTGACCACGTCCTTGTCAAAGTGGACATCTCTCTGTGCTATTATCAGAGAACCACCTCACCGCCGTCGAGTCTGGCATTTCACTCAAGCTGACTGCAGGGTCTCCAAGCAGCCATCAAACTTATATACTGGTCTCCTATCACTACTTTCTCAAACATCAACTCATCCTGGGAATTCTTCAAAGAAACTTGCTCTCCCTCATGCACAGATTTATCCCCTCTCGTCTTCAGTTGTCCTACCCTTCTCCCACCCTTGGTTTACTAAAGCTTGTGGCGAGGCAGTTGTCCTGAAACAACTTGCCTTTGCCTCATGGAAAGCAAACCCAACTGAGGCAATCTCAGTTCCTTCCACAAAGCTCAGAACAAGTGTGTATCTACCTCAGGAGAGCCAGAAAACGACATCTTTCTAAGCTCAAGTCTGAACTCTAAACCTCTCTCCCTCCTCAAAATACTGGTGGCGTTTAATCAAATCTCTTTCTGGTGTATGTTCCCCCTCCATCCCCTCCCTTACCTCAAATGGCGCACTGCTGATACCGCACGTGAAAAAGCTGAATGCTAAACTCAGTGTTTGCAGCTAAATTTTGTGTCCTAAACCCATCACTTTCTCTACCCACCTTACCCAGTCGCACCCAACTGTCCCTGGACTCTGTGTCCTTTTCTCCTGACAAGGGAGAAGTTGCTTTCAAACCTCGACTCAGATTCTGCACCGGTCCAGACGGCATCAGCCCATGTGTCCTCAAAGCCTGCTCTTCGCTCTTGCTCACCCTCTCTCTGTTCTATTCACCCTCTCATTTGCTCAAGGTCATCTGCCATCTGCTTGGAAATCTGCAAACATCACTGCCCTGCATAAAAAGGTGCAAAAACAGATCCCTGAACTACAGACCAATCAGCCTTCTCCCAATCATCAGCAAGGTTATGGAATCCTCATCGCTTCAGACATGAAATCCTTCCTCTTCTCCAATGGCTTGATTTCTGATCATCAATTTGGTTTCAGACCAGGTCACTCTACCCTGGATATGCTGCTTCTGCTCTCCCATCAATGGATGGAGGTCCTCAATACCAGACAGGAAATCCGAGCCGTATCCCTGGACATATCACCTGTTTTTGACACAGTCTGGCACCCTGCCCTACTCACCAAACTCTCTCCCATGGTATCCAAGGCCATCTCCACTCATGGCTCGCTGACTTCCTCTCCTGTCGCAGTCAACGTGTGGCCCTAAATGGAGTTCTTTCATCCCCTCTTCCTGTCCGGCTGGAGTTCCTCAAGTAGCGTTCTGGGCCCTGTTCTTTTCTGGTTTCATCAATGATCTCTCAGACTCTCTGGAAAATCCTCTATATCTCTTTGCTGATGACTCCACCCTCTGCCGTACCATCTGTCATCCCTCAGACCGGCAAGCAGCAGCTTCTTCGCTCACTGCAGATCTGGATAAAATCACAAACTGGTCCAACACTGGAACATGTCTTTCAATCCAGACAAATCTCACACTCTCACTATGTCTCTTCGAAAGGACCGTTTAGAAAACCCCCCATCCACTTTCTCAACAATCCTCTGGAAGAAGTCTTTTCTTTCAAGCTTCTGGGTCTCACTATCTGCCATGACCTTTCCTGGAAAGTCACATTTCCAACCTCGCCTCCAAAGCCAGTCGCCGACTGGAATCCTCCGTCGTGCAAAGTCCTTCCTCGGCCCTCTTGAGCTCCTGACCACTTACAAAGCTTTTGTCCGTAGCCTGATGGAGTACTGCTCTCCCCTCTGGGCTGGTGCTCCTGCCTCCCACCTTTCTTGGCTTCACGCTGTCGAAACCAGGGCATTTAGGATCATCGCATCTCCGCAATGAAGCTGAGTCTTTGAGCCTCTCACTCAATCACCGCAGGTTGGTCGGTGTCTTTCTGTCTTCTACCGTCTCCTCTCCAGCCTCGCCCCCCCTGCTCTCTCTGTGATTTTGCCCCACCACATTTCCACAGGGTGCTCAAGGTCCGCCAACAACCCCCTTCTGGTAAAACTACCAAAATCACAAATCACTGCTCACCTTCACTCTTTCATTCCTCTTTTTCCCACCTTTGGAATAAACTCCCTCACTCTATTCTTTCCCATCTTCCCTCCAGGCTTTCAAAACCAGTTCACCACCACCTCTTATCATCCCCCATCCAAATCCTCGATCTTTTCTACCCCGATATCCACCCAAGCCCACTTCCTTCAAATTCCCTGCTTTCTTCTGAAAGTCCCTGTAATGTCCATCTTCTCTTCCTCATGTTACCCATCACATCCCTCTCCCTTCCACAGATCTAATGTGTCTGTTCCCCACTGTTTTGTCCCTCCACTCCCGCCCCTCTTGTCTCATGCCCCCTTGCTGTGCATTGGTGTTAGCTCTCATACGAGCCTCGCCAAGGTATACAAAAAAAATTACAAGTCTGTTTTGATAATGTATCCAACATTAACTCAGAAGCAACAATGCTTTCATGTTTCGACCATAGAGTGGCTTTCACTTGATTTGAAATATCATGTCTTTGTTTTTATTCTCAATTCAAATCTTGAGTTGGTGTTACGCTGTGCTTTTCACAATTTTGTGATTTTTGCATCATTTGGGGATGTTAATATTAATATTATAGACTTAAATTCTGCAGTTACAGGATAAGTCTTGGAAAAAAAATCTGCCATTGTTCACTCATCAATTCCAGTGCAGCAGACTAATGTTTTAGTTCAATACCTGGCAAGCTCACTTTATGTCTTCTCATGTGGCTTACCTTGGAAGGTGGATAAAGTGGTGTTTGAAAATGAAGGAAATAAACAATTATTGGTTCTTTGGCAGTTAAGCAATGTTTGACTGCTTATTTATCTGAAGGCAATGTGATACCTGGCTGGAATGACAATGCAAATATATTCAGATTTCATGGAGGAAAATTAAGATACCTTCACAACAGGGGCAACTTGACAGCTTTCACCAGGCCTTAACCACTCACTTATGGTCATCAGAAATTTACATCATGTCAAGCTTTCTGGAAAATAGTCAGAATGTTTTACTTTTAACCCCCAAAAAAAAATTCTTGCACATATGCTCACAGTGATGAAGTAATGTCACTATTGTTGGTAATCAGACAACCTGAAAGCCTGGTGTTGGCTTAGTAGTGAGGGTGGCTGGTTTGGGATCCTAGGTTCCAGAGTTTGAGCCCTGTTGGCCACTGAATTAACACCAGGTGGGGTTGACTTAGCCTGTCATCCTTCTGAGGTTGGCAAAGTGAGTACCAGCTTGCTGGGATGATTGAGCCATTCGAGTATCCTGTGTTGGAGTGGTGAACCATCCTGGATTGTGCCCAACAGCCCAGGAGACTGCTTTGGCAGCACTGAAGCTTTATACAGAGTATGGTCCCAATGGATGAATGGACCTGGCAGCTAAGCTGCCATATGCAATATGAAGAAGAAGAAGAATAATAAGAGAACCTGAATTGCCAATACAGTATACTGTAATACTTGTGTGTTGATGTCCAACAGTTTTCAGGGGATCCTTTTTGTCTTAGACTTGTGCAATGATTCATTTTCAAAGAAGTGAAGATCCCACTGAATGCATCAGAATTGTTGAATTTGATTTGTGATCAGTTCTTCAGAGACATGTGATCAAGATAATCGAAGCAGATGCCGTAATCAATTAGCAAACTCTTACGTCACACTGTTCTAAATTTTTATGCGTGATCAATTTATGCAATCTAGTTCCAAACGCACATTATACACTCTTCAAAACAACCTCCTATCCTATTTCCATTCGTTTGTGACTTTCAATTAATTCTGAATTTTAAACATCTCGCTTCACTCTGCAAAAAACATTGCATATTATGCATAAAAGATTGCCCAATTAGACTGTGGGCTGAGGATTGAGAAGAGGCTTCCTTTTAGGATTCTGTGACTAATTATTTAGGATGAATTTTCTTTCATCTTAAAATAGGACTTAAAATTAAAAAAATAACGGTGGAACTTGTTTGCACGTTTCGATGCGTTAGTTCAGAATCAACGACAGAAACGTTCATTTCAGAATTACTCACACGCTCCTAGGGAAGGGATTCCATGCAGGAAGGCAACAGTGTGCATCAGGGGTTATGAAATGAGGGGGTGGCTATCCCGGGGCCTGGGGTCCGTTGAAGGACCCGAGCTCCACTTTTTATCAAATCCCAATTAATCATATTTTTAACAGTAAAGTAAAAAAAAATCATCATGTTCACTTCCTCATCGTGACATGATACATTGCATGCATTACAGCCAGAGCAGGATTTAAGTTAAACAGCCCCAGGGACATTAGAGCAGTGGAGCCCCCCCCCCCCCCCACCATTTCCCTTTTTTTTTTTTTTGTATACCTTGTCGAGGCTCGTATGAGAGCTAACACACAACGCACAGCAAGGGGGCATGAGACAAGAGGGGCGGGAGTGGAAGGGACAAAACAGTGGAACAGACACATTAGGTGATCTGGGAAGGGTGAGGATGGGATGGGAGGGAACATGGGAAGAAGATGGACATTACAGGGACTTTCAGGAAGGAAAGCAGGGAATTGAAGGAAGTGGGCTTGGGTGGATTATCGGGGTAGAAAAGATCGAGGATTTGGATGGGGATGATAAGAGGTGGTGGTGAACAGCTGTTTTGAAAGCCTGGAGGAAAATGGGAAAGAATAGAGTGAGGGAGTTTATTCCAAAGGCGGAAAAAAGAGGAATGAAGGAGTGAAGGTGAGCAGTGGTTTCGTGATTTTGGTAGTTTTACCAGAAGGGGTTGTTTGCGGACCTTGAGCGCCCTGTGCAAATGTGGTGGGGACAAATGGCAGAGAGAGAGCAGGGGGGCAAGGCTGGAGAGGAGTGGTAGAAGACAGAAAGACCACCGACCAACCTGCGGTGATTGAGTGAGAGGCCCAAAGACTCAGCTTCATTGCGGGAGATGCGATGATCCTAAATGCCCTGGTTTCGACAGCGTGAAGCCGAGAAAGGTGGGAGGCAGGAGCACCAGCCCAGAGGGAGAGCAGTACTCCATCAGGCTACGGACAAAAGCTTTGTAAGTGGTCAGAGCTCAAGAGGGCCGAGGAAGGACTTTGCACGATGGAGGATTCCCAGTCGGCGACTGGCTTTTGAGCGAGATTGGAAATGTGACTTTCCAGAAGGTCATGGCAGATAGTGAGACCCAGAAGCTTGAAAGAAAAGACTTCTTCCAGAGGATTGTTGAGAAAGTGGATGGGGGGGTTTTCTAAACGGTCCTTTCGAAGAGACATAGTGAGAGTGTGAGATTTGTCTGGATTGAAAGACATGTTCCATGTGTTGGACCAGTTTGTGATTTATTCCAGATCTGCAGTGAGCGAAGAAGCTGCTGCTTGCCGGTCTGAGGGATGACAGATGGTACGGCAGAGGGTGGAGTCATCGCAAAGAGATATAGAGGATTTTCCAGAGAGTCGGAGAGATCATTGATGAAACCAGAAAAAGAACAGGGCCCAGAACGCTACCTTGAGGAACTCCAGCCGCACAGGAAGAGGGGATGAAAGAACTCCATTTAGGGCCACACGTTGACTGCGACAGGAGAGGAAGTCTGCAGCCATGAGTGGAGATGGCCTTGGATACCATGGGAAGAGAGTTGTGTGAGTAGTGCAGGGTGCCAGACTGTGTCAAAAGCAGGTGATATGTCCAGGGATACGGCTCGGATTTCCTGTCTGGCATTGAGACCTCCATCCATTGTTGGAGAGCAGAAGCAGCATATCCAGGGTAGAGTGACCTGGCCTGATACCAAATTGATGATCAGAAATCAAGCCATTGGAGAGAGGAAGGATTTATGTCTGAAGCGATGATTGATTCCATAACCTTGCTGATGATTGGGAGAAGGCTGATTGGTCTGTAGTTACAGGGATCTGTTTTTGCACCTTTTTTATGCAGGGCAGTGATGTTTGCAGATTTCCAAGCAGATGGCAGATGACCTTGAGCAAATGAGAGGGTGAATAGAACAGAGAGAGGGTGAGCAGGGCGGAAGAGCAGGCTTTGAGGACACGTGGGCTGATGCCGTCTGGACCGGTGCAGAATCTGAGTCGAGGTTTGAAAGCAACTCTCCACCTTTTTAGAGAAAAGGACACAGAGTCCAGGGACAGTTGGGTGCGACTGGGTAAGGTGGGTGAGAAAGTGATGGGTTTAGGACACAAGATTTAGCTGCAAACACCGGGTTTAGCATTCAGCTTTATCACGTGCGGTATCAGCAGTGCAGCCATTTGAGGTAAGGGAGGGGATGGAGGGGGAACATACCAGAAACAGATTTGATTAAACGCCACCAGGATTTTGAGGAGGGAGAGAGTTTGAGAGTTCAGACTTGAGATGAGAAAGATGTTGTTTTCTGGCTCTCCTGAGGGTAGATACACACTTGTTCGAGCTTTGGGAAGGAACTGAGATTGCCCAGTTGGGTTTGCTTTCCATGAGGCAAAGGCAAGTTGTTTCAGGACAACTGCCTCGCCACCAAACTTGAAACATAGTGGGTCAGTGAAAAAAAAAGAAAAAAAAAAGAGCTGAACTGTGTGACTGTATTGATCTAAAACATTTCACCACAACACTTTTTATAACTGAAGGTAAATTAAAAGTAAAACAAGTGGTGCCAGGCACAACAAATCCCGCCCATTTAAGGCATAAAGTTATTTTGGGGATCAAATTTAAATTTGATACATCCTTAACCCCGATTTTCACAAATATGCATTTTTCACGATAGGATTGTTAGGATTTTAAGTCACAAATAGAATAAGGTTCACTATAAGCTTAGTTTGAAGTAAATCGGATCATTTTTGACGAAGTTATGAGCGAAAAACGATTTTGACCTTTTCTTGACCTGACCTTGACCTTTGAACTAATTGGACCAAAGTTAATGGGTCGTCCGAGGTTCATTACCACCTGTGGATACAATTTGACAGTTTGAGCAGCTGTTTTCCCGTAAAGTTGTATTTTCGTAACCATGTTTTAGTTTTAATGGAAAATTTGTAATTTTGACCGATGACAGACCCAAAATTCGGACCCTACCGATCTTCACAAATATGCATTTTCACTATAGGAATGGGTAGGATTATAAGTGACAAATACAATAAGGTTCACTATAAGCTTAGTTTGAAGTAAATCAGATCATATTTTGACGAAGTTATGAGCGAAAAACGATTTTGATCTTTTCGTGACCTTGACCTTGACCTTTGATCCAATTGGACCCAAAAGTTAATGGGTTGTCCAAGGTATTGCCCACCTGTGGATTAAATTTGATAGTGTTTGCTAAAGCGTTTTGCCGTAAAGTTTGCTAAGACAGACGACAAACAAACAACAGACAAATGAAAATCGTGCTTAGCACGACACTTGGCGAATTAGTTGACCTTTCCGTGTGGTGGTCCAAGCTGTAATGTCATGGAATGTGTGGTGTTTATTTGTTCGTACATTAATAAAATGATGCGACGTCACAAATAACAATTATCAGGCGCGGTTGTCATGGTAACGGCAGCAGATTGAAATTTTCACAACTCATTTAAAGCCTCCATGTGACATTCAACAACTTATCATCGGTGCTTGCTGCTTCATTCTGATCGTAGAAAATATTTGAAAACACGAGGAACATTGTTTTTCAACCAGCTTTACGATCCCGTTATCAGGTTTGAAATATGTTGTAAAACAAAAATATGTATTTTATATGTGTGTTTTTCATGTTTGGGTGACCCTGACCTTGACCTTGGGTCAATTTCGTCAAACTTTGTACACATGTTAATATTACATCATAAATAGACAGTATAAGTTTCAATATAATAAGTGCAAAACTGTTTGAGAAATAGCCATGTGTAATTCACAAAGTTCCATTGGTTTATAATGGGCAATAATATAAAGTGATGCAGATCCAGATCCTGATCTGAACATCACAAAAGTCACATATCTTTTTGCACTGTGGATTTCTATCAGCTGTTAAAATTTCATCAAATCGTTAAGAATTGTGACCTGTAGAACGAATAGAATTTTTTTTAAATCAGCCAATAGCTAAAACTTTGACGTCATACGCTTGCGAAAACTGTGCATAATTTGTACTAACATGCATTTTAAAACATTTAGATATTCTATGAAGTTTGTTTTGGCGTCAACAGGAAGTCGCTACGACTTCGGTTCTGAGTTATGTTCAAAAATTGTTTTCACGTTGTGTGACGTCACGTCGTGACGTTTAGTCCGATTAAGACGGGTTGGAGCGGACCGTCTCAGGTGGATGCCTATCAGGTGTAAAATTTAAGAACGACTGGTCCAGCCGTTTGGGCTGTAGACGACGGACAAACAAACAAACAACCAACAAACGGAACAGACCAACATACTTGACAAAATCGAAGATTTCGCCAAGTAACAAACCGGACGATTACAATATCCCGCTCCCTCCCTCCGGGGGGGGGGGATAAATATTATAAATTTTCAGTTAGAGTTAAGAAAGTGATATCGAATTGATAAGTGATTTTGACAGACGTTAACACAATTTATCAAAAACTGGATGGGGAAAGTCGAATTGCCAGCTTACAGACAATATGTAACCAATATATCATTCTGGCTCTGCTGCCTTTGAGTCAACAAGGGAATAAATAGTACAGGAGACCTCGTATAACACGGGGGGGGGGGGGGGGGGTGCGTTCCCGTAAAAACCATGTTATCCAAAAACGTGTTTTGGGGCAATATTTAACATGTAAAAATCTGGGTTATTTCTAAACGGGGAAGATTTAACCTTTTAAGGTTGAACCATTGCATAAAACCTAAAAAAACAGTAAACAATGCATAAATAAAACATATAACAATAAAAACATTAAATTAATTACTTTTTAATAAGTGTTACCATGATCAGGGTTGGATCCAGTACATATGCTTGTGGCAGGCTTACCCAGGTGAGGCAGGCTGTCCAGTTAGGTTGAAGGGTCAGAAGTGAAATGGAGGATGATTCACTTGGGATTTTTTTTGAAGAACTTCATATGGAGATTGAGTGTCTGCTTCATTTTCTGTTGTATACCACCTTGTAACATTTCAGGACATTCTCCATCTCCTTTTGCACCTTGGAACTTCTCATGCAGTCGGATCATGTTCATCAAAGATTGGCTATGGCTTCATCAACCATTTTGAAACCTTTAGACATGACATTCGTCGTGAGGGTTTTAACAGTCATGACCTCCTCAGAACATTCGTCGTGAGAACCCCACTTTCAGGGTCATGTCCACGATCTGTTGCCTTGCTTTGCTGACTTCAGCCTCCATGAAACCTCTGAACTCAATCACTGCCTCAGGCTAGATTTGATGGAGATGAAGATGACGGAGATGAAAGTGCGGTTCGGCATGCCTGGGAATGCGTTTAAAATAAAGTCCAGTTTCATTGATGTTAAACACCTGGCTTGGTGTGGAACCTCCATCTGCAATCACTGATATGAAGACAGCTGGAAAATTGCTCAGCAGGAGCAGATCTGCAGCAGCAGCAGCAGCTTCCCCAGTCAATTGAGATCATGGAATGTATGGCGACTCTTGAAGCGCTCAAACCACCCATGCCTGGCAGAAAAAGACACTAGATCATTGGTATCTTTGGTTAGATTGTCATGCAAACTCCTCGCCTTCTCTTGAATGACCATTCCAAACAAGGGCATGTTCTGTTCGTTCAGATGCTCTATCCACGTGGTCAGCATCTTCATCATTTTCTCAATAACATCAGGCTGAGACCTTGCAGTGCTGGTAACATTGAGATTTGTTGTTTCCTGAGCACTCTTGTGGATTTTAGCACGATTGTCACAAATGGGTCTCACTGTAGAATCAAAAAGTCCCATCTCTCTTTCCCTCAGGATGATGGAGCACGAACGACTCGCTCGGAGCATGTGGCAGGAATGACTCGCTCAGCATGATGTGGCACAGCAAAAGTGCCCGCTGTGAGTGAACGATTCACTCAACAACATTCACTCTAACGCACAGTGTTGTTGTTGAATTATATCCACACTGTAGAGAAAACGCATTATCAGAACAAACACGTTATATGAGGGTCACCTGTATTAGCTTTATAAATAAGTATATGTGTCATATGTTTTTCGTGGGTCCCTTGGAGTTTGGGCCTGGACAAATGTCCCGTTGGTCTTTCCCTAAATCCGGCCCTGATTACAGTATATGCTGCTCAGCTCATTTAGGATCTTCTTTTTCGATACGCCTTTAAAAAGTTTAAAAAGAGAGAAAGGGTGTTAGGAATAATTACAAGCCTATATTAGCTTTGGGCCCCATGGTAGTTACCCTGCCTGCCCCCATTCCCCCTCTCAGCACCCCTGATTGGACCAAGTCCTTCTCAATACTGCACGGGGTAAGTATCTATGAATACCATCTAGTTGTAAATGTGTAAAGGTCAGAGGTCTGTGAAGTTGCAAAGATCTGAAAAGGTCTAAAGGGGTCAAAATGGTCTGAAGGGGTCTAAAGGGTCTTAAAAAGTCTAAAAGGGTCTAAAAGGCAGAGGTCTACAAGGTATTAAAATGTCTGAAAGGTGGGAAGGTCTAAGGTCTAAAGGATAGAAAGGAATCTCAGGGTCTTTGGGGTTCAAAAGGGTCTAAGAGGATCTAAAGGGTCTTAGATGTCTTTGGGTCCTAAAGTGTGTAATGGGGTCTATCGGGTCTTTGGGGTCTAAGGGGGTCTTCGGGATCTGAAAGATGTTTGAGGTCTAATGGGGTCTGGAGGGTATATAGGGTCTTAAAGTGTCTTCAGGGTCTTAAAGCATCTTTGGATTCTAAAGGGTATTTGGGGTCTTGAAAGGACTTATGGGTATTAAAGGGTCTTCATGGTCTTAGGGCTTGAAAGGGTCTAACAGCTCTCAAAGGGTCTTAGGGGTCTAAGGGGTTTTAGGGGTCTCAGGTTTATTAAAGGGTGTTCAGATTATAAAGGGTTTTAAGGATCATAGGGTTCAAAAGGCTTGGCAGGGTCTTCGGGGTCTGCAGGGTTTTCGGTATATTAAGGGTTTTAGAACTCTTAGGGGTGTTGATGGGTCTTAAAGGTTCTAAAGGGTCTAAAGGGTATTGGGTGTCTTATGGATCTTAAGGGTCTCATGGAATAGATACACATACTCACGTTCTGTGAGGACAGGCAGACAAACAAATGGACATAAATGCAATATCGTCTCCTTTGGTGAGGGTAATGATAAGATGGAGTATATATTGAAGTGGGTTTGTCTGTCCAGCCTCCTTACACATGTATATGTGGCCAGATTAGGCTGAAACGTTCATGGTGTTCTCTACAAAGTAGAAGGAAGAGAATAGATGTATCTGTTTACCTCAACCACAAAAGGTGGACAGGGTAATGTTTTCACCCCTGTCTGTTTGTATGTCTGTCTATGAGCAGGATATCTCAAAAAGTTATGGACGGATTTAGACGATACTTGGTGGATAGGTTGGGCGTGTGACAAGGACAAAAATGATTAGATTTTGATGAAGGTCTGGAGAAGAGAATTTTTAATTTTTTAAAGTAATTCTTCACCATTGAGAGATGGAGTGAAAAACTGTATATATGTATGTATATATATATATATATATATATATATATATATATATATATATATATATATATATATATATATATATACTGAAACGCAAAAGAAACTTACCACTTGTTTGAAATGTAATAAAATTGTAACAGTTCAAAATAAAACAAACCAACAATTGCTAATTGAAACACTGGCATTTTATTGATGACATGTCAAGTTTTTGACCAAGATACACCATCTCATAAGTTTGTTCTACAGTACAGAACAGCACAGGGTGCAATGTCAGTCCCCTTTCAATAGCGTGTGTGGCCACCATTGTTTTGGATACAGGCAGTGCATCGTCGGCGCATACTGCCTACCAGTCTTCGGATGGATTGCTGCTGGATTCTGTCCCACTCAGTCCTCAATGTCTGAAGCCATCTGACTTAGGACCATCTGCCTGTCCTGCCTTGCAATGGTGAATCTTGGCCTCCCTGATCGAGGTCTGTCATCTGCAGAGTTGTGGAGGTTGTCTCTGTCCACCAGGGCCGATATCGTCTGGTGTGAACAGCCAAGGCGACGTGCCACCTCACGGTAGCTCAATCCGCCTTGCAGTATGCCCAAGGCACACTGCCGTTGATCCCTTGACAATCGTGGCATGTTGATTGAAATGCCCATTTTGCACTGGCCTTTTTAAAGCCAATATCAAGACATCACGTGCAGCTCATTAAAATCATCCCGTACCCCTTGGCTAATCACTGACAGTCAAAACGGCTGTTCAACAGCTGTGCTATGAAGTGACCATTGAAGGTTCAAGTGACCATCCGTGACCGTTTTGTCTGACAGTGAGGACACGATTGTCCACAAATAAGTTCACACATTTACTACACGCAGTGTTATTGTTGATATTTGAAGGTTTAAAAGGTGGTAAGTTTCTTTTGCGTTTGAGTATATATATATATATATGTATGTATATATATATATATATATATATATATATATATAATGATATTTTAAAAGGTTGTGGATGGATTTTGACAAAACTATGTGGATGAGTTGGGTCGGTGACAAAAACAAGCTGATTAGATTTTGGTTAAGGTCCAGATCCAGCTCTGGCCGATCAGTGGAATACAAAGCATAAACTGTTCAGCATAGTATTCTTTTTGCATCATTCTTTTACAAATACCCTGTGCTGTGTCTTTCCAAGCTCCTCTAAAGAGGAAAGAAAATGATAGCGTAGTCCAGCAAATTGGTAGTGACATCACATTCACGTGACTATATCTATGCTTGCAGTCTTCAGTCATTTTCTGCTGGTTAATATGAAAATTCTAATTTTCGTAATTCAAATAGCCTTGCTCTCAACCAATATACTTCTCTCATTGTCTTACTTGTCCTTCACTGTTATTAACTCCCCTCATACAGGATATACAGTATGGTTTTTCCTAGATTCTCCATTTCTTTCTTTCCAACAATTACAATCACATAACATTCCTCAATCTCTGAGTCAATCCTCTTCAAATTTGAATTCACGGTACCGCCGTGGTCAAATTCACCCACACCTTGTTTTCAGGTATTTGATTCTGAACCTCGTTCTGATTATAAGGAGTCAAAGTTGAAACACTTAAAATCACATTTTTTTGCCATTCGTTTGTATTTGGGTTGATGGAGATGAAAGTTGGCATGAAGATGTTTTTCAAATAGTCCATATAGGGATGCAGAGAAAAATTTCAGACTCGAGGAATTTTTGGGATTGTACAGGAGGTCACTGTTCCAAAGTTGTCACAAAATTAATGCTTTTGGCTTGTGATGCCAATGTAATTTCACAAATTCACATAATAATTCGCATAATGATACCTTAACACATGTCCTACAGACTAGACGATGTAGACATTGTTGTGATGTCTTGATTTCGATTTTTACATGGGTCAAAAGTCTAAATTGGTCACAAGTTAAGATTTATGGCATGCCGAGCCATTCGTTTTTAACGAATTTGGAAAAGACTTGGCACAAAACCAATTTAATTGCAGCAGCCCCTACAGAAATACTGCAGACCGATATTGGCCTGGTTTCTTCCTTTCATTATCACATGGGTTAAAGGTCAAAATTGGTCACAAAATTCTAGATTTTGACTGACCGAGTCTTTATATTAAAAGGGATCCAAGCAAGACTTGGCATAATAAGAATACTTTGCCATAGCGTCTTCATATTAAAGCAGGTATGTTGGTCAGGTGTCTTTCTTTTGATTTTACGGGGGTCTAAATGGATGGGTTTGGAGGGAGAGACATTGCTTTCGTTTGAAAATGTTTGGGATTCTACTCATTAGGCACATTCTTTTTCTCTTTCAACGGTTTCCTTTTGTTATTTTGTCATTGTTTTCACACATTTTTCTGGAATTTCACGAGTGTGTTTTGATTCTAGATTCAGAAACTTTCCGATGAAGAATGGTACCAGATAGCTCCTGTCACAACAAACAATACTATTAATGGATATATTTTTGGAGGATAATTTTCTTTAGAATTCCACTATCAGCACAACAGCATGATAAAACAAAACGACATATCTCTATATAGATTCCATCCGCAAATGTAGATAACAACCCAAAAGGAGACAGGAGTGTAGGAATAAGCATTACTTCATGAAATGTAATTTATGTGGCAATAGCAAAACTTGTTCTCAAATTTCAAGCTAGAAAGACAGTAGGGTTAAGGAACATCCTCAATAATCATCCTTTTATACACTCATGACTAAGCTTGAAATTGGGGAAAGGGGAATTGGGGGCTGAGAAGTGAGGAAAGACAAAGGATCCTTGATAAAGGGGAATCATGAAGAATAGCAAACAGAGGACAAGGCATGGAGGACACAATAATACTCCATAGGCCATACAGACTGAAACTGCAAATATATCTGGGCATATCTTGTGCTTTTGATAGTCTGGCATCCTGCCTTAACTCTCCAATCTCTCTGCATATGGCATCTAAGGCCAACTCCACACATGCTTACTGACTTCATCTACTCTTGTAGTTAATGTGTAACTCTCAACGGAATCCTTTCATCTCCTCTCCTTGTCAAGGCTGTAGTGCCCCAAAGCAGTGTTTTGGGCCCAGTCATATTCCTGATCTTCTTCATTGATCTGTCTGACTCTCTGGAAATTCTCCTTTATCTATTTGCTAACTCCACCCTCTGCCATACCATCTGTCATCCCTCATATCAGCAAGCAGCAGCCTCTTCACTCTCTTCAGAGCTTGAAAAATATCACAAACTGGTCAAACACTTGGAATGTCTTTCAATCCTGACAAATCTCACACATTCACTATTTCTCTCCAAAAGGATCATTTGGCAAACCCTGCTATCTCCTTTCTTAACAATCCTCTTGAGGAAGTTCAGTCATTCAAACTCCTCAGTCTCACTGTCAGCCATGATCTTTCTTGCGCAAAAACCACATTTCAAAGTTGGCCTCCAAACCCACCCGCTGACTGGGCATCCTCCATCGTACAAAGTATTTCTTTGACACACCTGAACTCCAATCTACCTTCAGGGCTTTCATACACAGGTTGTGTGAGTGCTGCCCCTCTGGAATGGCTCCCCTGCCTCACATATTGCTCAGCTTGATGCCATGGAAACCAAGGCCTTCAAGATCATTGGAGTCTGCGATGAAGCTGAGGCTATGGGCCAATTACTTCACCATTGCAGACAGGTCGGTGATCTCTCTGTCTTCTACTACCTCCTTTCTGGTCTTTCACCCTCTTCTCTTTCCCTGCTTTGCCCTCTCCTCCCCCAACCCTCAGGTTTCTGGATCACTGCTCAGCTGCACTGATTTGTTCTGCTTTTTTTCCCCCACATGTGGAACCAACCTTCACATTCTCTTCAATCTCATTCTTCCCTCCAGGTCTTCAGGACAACTGCTCAACACCATCTCAGATCGTGCCCAATCTAAAACCATGATCATTTCTACCGTCGTGAATACATTTTTCATTTCCATGCATTTTTAATTCGATAGCATCGTTGTTTCTTTTATCATTTCTGTCAAGTATAACAGTAAACGGTCTTTAAAACAGACAGCCTGTAACACATCTGAATAATAAATGTTTCAGCTGAATAATGCAATAAATAAATTATTATACATTTAAAAAAAATATGCGAATAAATTTAACGGAATGTGCAATCAAGCAGCTTTGTTTGATGTAATAACTGTTTAACCACGATGACCATGGCGTTGAACTTTACAAAACCTCCTGTATAATTCACACAAACATTCAACGACACATTAAAGACATTTTACGGATGTGTAGAGAATGTTGTGAATTTGAGAGTGGACTGCACCACCATACTTGGCTGAGGCATAATCAACTCTCAGCTTACGGAAATCTCATATTTTATTCCCTGCTAATGCAAATGTAGGACCGTGCGGAGTAATGCCACAGTGATTTTATGTGGCATGAAAGAGAATATTACTGTCAAATGTAAGACTGTTTGAAAGCAATTTATGGATTTCTTTTGGACTTCGTATCCATTTTCTGTCACTTCAACATCTCATTATTGTGTTTTTTTGTTTGTTTGTTTGTTTGTTCAAAATAAACCTTCAGCTTGTAGTTTTCTTTCGTTTGTCTCTGATTATTGACTCATAAACATGGTATGGAGGTAAATCTGGTCGTGAAACAATTTAGCTGATTATAACAATGATAACATAACAAAATTGGATCAATGATAAAATCTAGTTTTTGCTAGCTCTGTGATAGCAATCTTCTGTTATGGTATCCATTTAGGATCAATTGTTCTGTATATTTGAAATGCTGACATTATATGAATGCTTTATGAGTTTTCTGTTAAAAAGTTGAATGGAATTTCAATTGGAGTTTATGGTTGTTTTGTTGGAGGATTTTTGGTTATAATAGGAAAACAATCTTAAAGCTTATTAAAAACAGGCTAAATAAATTACTTGCAAAACAAGAAGCAAGAAACATGCTTGCTGTGCTTTAGTAGTTAGGCATCTGCCATATCATGTCAATGAACAAATGAAGATAATTACAAAAGACATTATATAGATGTGATTCCCAAGCAGGCTTTTTGTGAAGCAAATTATTCCATTTCCACTATAATCCCTTGTGTACTTTAATTGGTGCTATATTAATATTAATTATTATGTGTTTTAATAGGGGAAATATTAATATGATGTGTTTTAATAGGTGATTTATTCATACTATTAATTATGTGTGTTAATAGGTGATATATTAATATTAATTATTAGGTGTTTTAATAGGGGATATATTAATATTATGTTTTAATAGGTGCTCTATCCATATTATTAATTATTATGTGTTTTAATGCGTGATATATTAATATTATTAATTATTATGTGTTTTATTAGAGGACATATTAATATTATGTGTTTTAATAGGTGCTATATTCATATTATGCCTGGTGTTGGCTTAATGGTTAGGTTGGTGGGCTTGGGATCCGAGGATCCTGAGTTCAGTTTGAGTTTCCCCCTTGCTGAAATCCCCTGAAATCCCCCCTGAAATCCCCCTGAAATTCCCCTGAAATCCCTTGCTGTTGAATTCATTCCAAGTGGGGTTGACTGCCTGTCATCCTTCTGAGGTCGGCAAAATGAGTGCCAGCTTGCTGGTATCATGTGTTGGAGTGGTAAGGCCTAAGTCACATTTGCTCTACGGCGAGAATACGGCGGCCGTACGCCCTCTGATTTGACAGAAACGTGCGGCGGCCGCAGAGTTTCTGAAGTGGCCTCAGGGTGGCCCTACGCCGTTTGGCTATCTTTTACAGGCCGTAGGGGTTGCGTGGAATTATACGCGGAGTTAAACTTTTTTCATTTCTACGTTCGCTGTAGCAATTCGACAAGCCGAAACAAAAGAACTGGTAAAAGAAAAGAAAAAAAAAAATGAACCCACTCGTTACCATCCGTCTGGCCACACGTTCGCCTTAGGGCTCCCCTGTGGTCGCCTTGCGGGTACCTTGAGGCTACCTTGAGTCTGCCTTGAAAATTATATGGCCGCCGCAGGGCCCCTTAAGGTCACCTTGCGACATCAAATCAAAGACCGTACGGCAACCCCACGTTTTCGGTCTCCACAATTTCTAAATACGCCGTGCGGCTCCCCGAAAAATAAAAACATATGTGACTGCTACATTGTGTGACCGTGGAAATACTGCGGCTGCCGTATAATTGCTAGTGGCCGTAGATTTTGGAGACACCATGGCCGCCGTGGCAAATGTGACTTAGGCCTAACCGATCCATGATTGTACTCAAAAGCCAAGGAGACTGCTAAGGCAGCACCAATGCTCTGCACAAAGTATGGTCCCAATGGATGGATGGATATTCATATTATTAATTTTTATGTGTGTTAATAGGTGATATATTAATATTAATTATTATGTGTTTTAATCGGGGATATATTAATATTATGTGATTCAATAGTTGCTATATTCATATTATCAATTATTATGTGTTAATAGGTGATATATTAATATTAATTATTATGTATTTGATTGGGTATATATTAATATTATGTTTCAATAGTTTCTATAATCATATTATCAATTATTATGTGTTAATAGGTGATATATTAATGTTATTTATTATGAGTTTTAATGCGTGATATATTAATATTATTAATTATTATGTTTTAATTGGGGATATATTAATATTACATGTTTTAATAAGTGCTATATTCATATTATTAATTATTATGTGTTCTAATAGGTGATATATTAATGCATCATCTGAAGGCTGCACCATCCAAAGGCTGTGCCACTCCAATGCTGCACCTTTCTATGGCAGTGCCATTTGACAGCAGCATCATTGGTGGTGACCTTTGGTGGCTTACATTCTAGATCTGTTCTGTGTCTGCCTGCAGGGCCTCATGTTTGTGAGTTGCAGTGACTAGTGTGTGGCATTGACATGGAGGGTGCAGTTCGTGCTTTGTGCAGATGCAGGTTAAGCAATGCCAATTTATTTTATTTTATTTTTGGGTGATCCAGTGGCCCTGAGCTTGTGAGTGAACACTCTGAAGATGCCTGTCGGTTACCTGTGGATCACTCCTGTTGTACTCTGGGTAGCATCACATCAGGTCAATATGACTGCCCATATCTCTGGAAAAAAACCATGTCCAGCTTCTGTGTGCCTTCCCCTCATCATAAGCTTTTAGAAACATCTGTATTAAGCATTTAATATGTTTTTATGCCTCCGGCGACGAAGTCGTCGGAAGCATTATGTTTTCAGGATGTCCGTCTGTCCTTCCGTAAGTACGTCTATATGGATTTTCTGTTTCCTCTGCAACTGCTTGTCTGATTGACAAAAATTTCACCACAGATGTGACTGCTCCTGCAGAATTTTCTAATCATGATTATGACATCATAGGTTATGTGGGATGGCAACCATGTTGGTAAAACGGAAAAATTTTGGACCTTCGGATCTCCTAAACAGCACAATGGAAAAAATTGAAACTTGGCATCTGGCAACTACTCTGCATAGGTGAATAAGAGTGATTTGACTATGACATCATTGGTGAAGTGGTATCCCAGTCAAAATTCGACATGTAGAACCCTGCATTTGATCAGTAGGAAAATTTGTGAGGTTCATCTCAGGATAGATTGCTCAACAGAAATATTTTTTAAATGACATTATCGGTCATATGGTTTGGCAGCCATATTGTTCTTTAAAAAAATTTTTTTTTAAAGTAGAAAAAACTTTTTCTCCAGAACTGCTTTAAAGATCGAAGTGAAACTAAACAGAAATGATCGACTAGCCATACTGAATAAAGTTTGATAACGAAGACATCACAGGTCACATGGTCTGGCAGCCATCTTGGATTTCCCGAAAACCTTCAAAAATCTTCTTCTCCAGAACAGCTGGTTAGATTGATGGGAAACTTAACACACTTATTCACTATGCTTTGTGGATACTAAGGTGAAAAATAATAATTGATGTCACGTGATTCGGGAGCCATATTGGATTGAAAAAAAATTAAATAATGTTTTCTCTGGAACCGCTTATCCGATCGAAGCAAAATTTGCCAAGTATCATCAAACAATATAATGGCATACAGTGTGGCCATGATGATGTCATAGGTCACGTGGTGTGGCAGCCATATTGGATAGAAAACGAACCTCATCCGATTAAAACGAAACTTCACACACGTGATCTTCTACCCAATCGTGGGCAATCCAAATTTTCAATGCCATAGGTCACGTGGTTTAGCAGCCATGTTATTTGAAAACTGAAAATTAAAAAACTCTTTTTCTCGAAAACCACTTAATAGATCAATGTGAATCATGTTGCGTTACATGGAGCAAGAGCAGTGGATGACAACTGCAAAGCTCACATCGATCGCTATAGCG
Source organism: Eptatretus atami (assembly GCA_035128595.1). Taxonomy (NCBI): domain Eukaryota; kingdom Metazoa; phylum Chordata; class Myxini; order Myxiniformes; family Myxinidae; genus Eptatretus; species Eptatretus atami. Next base: position 148,733,447 of record CM068957.1, on the reverse strand, counting down.
GTTTCCGAGATATCATTTTTTTAATATGTTCCTTGAAACCAATGCTTCTACCACACCATCTGGCTGATGACATCATTTTTAAGTCAAATGTATGTAGCAAGTGCAATAGATCATAACTGCAAATCTAGTATAGTATTGATAAGTTAAATGGTTTCAGATAAATAAATATTTAATTATTTCCTTAAACCAATGTGGCTGCACATCATGTGACTGGTGAGGTCATTGTTAAATAAAATTTTTGCAGCACCAGAAGTGGATGATCACTGCAAAGCCTCTATCGAAAGGCTAAGCGGTTTCAGCATATTTTTTTTTTTTATGTGACCGACTTGGCATGGGGAATATTGGTTGAAAATTTCAACATCATTGGTCACATGGTTTCGCAGCCATGGTGGACAAAAGAAAAACCTTATCTGATCAATGCAAAACTCCCAAGATGTGATCGGCCACCCATTCTGAATTTGATTTGATAAAGAGGGTGTCGTAGGTCAGGTGTCTGATCAAAGTGGAGTTTCATCGAAGTGGGTGGGACAGCACGGTTGTTTTTTTTTAACATAGAATTTTCACAAAATTTTCACCATAGATGTGACTACTCATATAGAATGTTTCTGTAATAACCATTATGTCACAGGTCACATGGCATGGCAGCCATGTTGGAAGAAAAAAATTGGACCTTTGTATCTACGAAACCTTCTTCTTCTTCTTCTTCTTCTTCTTTCGGCTGCTCCCGTTAGGGGTCGCCACAGCGGATCATCCGTCTCCATTTCGCTCTGTCCTCCACATCTTCCATTGACACTCCAACCACCTGCATGTCCACCCTCACCACATCCTTGAACCTCTTCTTTGGCCTTCCTCTTTCTCCTCCTACCTGGCGGCTCCATCCTCAGCATCCTTCTCCCGATATACTCCACTTCCCTCCTGTGCACATGTCCAAACCATCTCAATCTCGCCTCTCTCACTTTGTCTCCAAACCGTCCTACCTGCGCTGTCCCTCTAATATAATTCTCTTCT
>CM068957.1:148716662-148732414 GCA_035128595.1 Eptatretus atami | reverse complement strand
CAGGTGAAAATAATAATTGATGTCACGTGATTCGGGAGCCATATTGGATTGAAAAAAAATTAAATAATGTTTTCTCTGGAACCGCTTATCCGATCGAAGCAAAATTTGCCAAGTATCATCAAACAATATAATGGCATACAGTGTGGCCATGATGATGTCATAGGTCACGTGGTGTGGCAGCCATATTGGATAGAAAACGAACCTATCCGATTAAAACGAAACTTCACACACGTGTCTTCTACCCAATCGTGGGCAATCCAAATTTTCAATGCCATAGGTCACGTGGTTTAGCAGCCATGTTATTTGAAAACTGAAAATTAAAAAACTTTTTTCTCGAAAACCACTTAATAGATCAATGTGAATCATGTTGCGTTACATGGAGCAAGAGCAGTGGATGACAACTGCAAAGCTTCACATCGATCGCTATAGCGGTTTCCGAGATATCATTTTTTAATATGTTCCTTGAAACCAATGCTTCTACCACACCATCTGGCTGATGACATCATTTTTAAGTCAAATGTATGTAGCAAGTGCAATAGATCATAACTGCAAATCATAGTATAGTATTGATAAGTTAAATGGTTTCAGATAAATAAATATTTAATTATTTCCTTAAAACCAATGTGGCTGGCACATCATGTGACTGGTGAGGTCATTGTTAAATAAAAATATTTGCAGCACCAGAAGTGGGATCACTGCAAAGCCTCCTATCGAAAGGCTAAGCGGTTTCAGCAATTTTTTTTTTTTATGTGACCGACTTGGCATGGGGAATATTGGTTGAAAATTTCAACCATTGGTCACATGGTTTCGCAGCCATGGTGGACAAAAGAAAAACCTTATCTGATCAATGCAAAACTCCCAAGATGTGATCGGCCACCCATTCTGAATTTGATTTGATAAAGAGGGTGTCGTAGGTCAGGTGTCTGATCAAAGTGGAGTTTCATCGAAGTGGGTGGGACAGCACGGTTGTTTTTTTTAACATAGAATTTTCACAAAATTTTCACCATAGATGTGACTACTCATATAGAATGTTTCTGTAATAACCATTATGTCACAGGTCACATGGCATGGCAGCCATGTTGGAAGAAAAAAATGGACCTTTGTATCTACGAAACCTTCTTCTTCTTCTCTTCTTCTTCTTTCGGCTGCTCCCGTTAGGGGTCGCCACAGCGGATCATCCGTCTCCATTTCGCTCTGTCTCCACATCTTCCTTGACACTCCAACCACCTGCATGTCCACCCTCACCACATCCTTGAACCTCTTCTTTGGCCTTCCTCTTCTCCTCCTACCTGGCGGCTCCATCCTCAGCATCCTTCTCCCGATATACTCCACTTCCCTCCTGTGCACATGTCCAAACCATCTCAATCTCGCCTCTCTCACTTTGTCTCCAAACCGTCCTACCTGCGCTGTCCCTCTAATATACTCATTCCTTATCCTGTCCATCCTCGTCACTCCCAACGAGAATCGCAGCATCTTTAACTCTGCCACCTCCAGCTCCGCTTCCTGTCTTTTTGTCAGCGCCACCGCCTCCAAACCATACAACATAGCTGGTCTCACTACCTCTTATATACTTTCCCCTTCACTCTTGCAGCTACCCTTCTGTCACAAATCACTCCTGCAACTCTTTCCCACCCACTCCATCCTGCCTGCACTCTCTTTTTCACTTCTCTACCACACTCTCCGTTACTTTGGACAGTTGATCCCAAGTATTTAAACCCATCCACCTTCCCCACCTCAACTCCTAGCAACCGCACCATACCTCCACCCTCCCTCACATTTACGCACATGTACTCCGTCTTACTCCTACTGACTATCATTCCCTTCTCTCCAGTGTGTACCTCCACCTCTCGAGGCTCGCCTCAGCCTGCCCCTACTCTCCCTACAGATCATGTGTCATCCGCGAACATCATAGTCCATGGAGATCCAGTCTGATCTCGTCCGTCAACCTGTCCATCACCATTGCAAACAGGAAAGGGCTCAGAGTCGATCCTTGGTGCAATCCCACTTTTACCTTAAACCGGTCTGTCATTCCTACCACACACCTCACCGCTGTCACACTGTCCTGATACATATCCTGCACGATCCTCACATACTTCTCCACCACTCCCGACTTCCTCATACAATACCACAACTCCTCTCTGGCACCCTATCGTAAGCTTTCTCTAAATCCACAACACACAATGTAACTCCTTCTGGCCTTCCCTATACTTCTCCATCAACATTCTCAAAGCAAACATCGCATCAGTGGTGCTCTTTCCTGGCATAGACCCATATTGCTGCTCACAAATCATCACCTCTCCTCTCAACCGAGCTTCCACTACTCTTTCCCATAACTTCATGGTGTGGCTTAACAACTTTATCCCTCTGTAATTACCACAGCTCTGCACATCACCCTTGTTCTTGAAAATCGGAATCAGTACACTTAATCTCCACTCCTCCGGCATCCTCTCACTTTCCAAGATTTATTAAAACAATCTGGTTAAAAACCCCACTGCCATTTCTCCTAAACACTCCATGCCTCTACTGGTATATCATCTGGGCCAACCGGCTGTTTCTGGCCAAAGACTTTTGCCCTAAATGATAAGAAATGTGTTATTCTGGAGCAGAGTGACCGAGCTGATAAATGAACCTTTGCTTAGAAATGTACGAAGTGGCTTTTCGTCTAAAGGACACGTCTACAGTCTGGGTGAATATCCCCCAACCTCTCTCTCATGAAAGTATAAATGCTTTGAAATGTAAAATTGTTTCAGTGCAAGCACGTGAGGAAGTATAGTATCTCAGTGGCTTGTACTCCTTGGAACTGACCAAGTACCAAGTTATGAATAAAACTCTCTGATGTAATGTAGAAGTGAATTGAATCGGGTTGGCTAACTGTTAACTAAAGTAAGAATAAATGAAATAGAACCAAATAATATTGCAATCAATGGGGATTCTTAAGTTCATTGTACGAGGGTGAGAAGTGTATAGTGTATAATTAGAAAATAAATTGTTTCACAAGGAAGGACTTGTGTGGACATCAGTTTTATCAGTGTCGATAGGGTTTTTGTAGGATTTTATAACCAAATCGGACAAACGTTAAACTCTGCCTGAAGTCAAATAGGATTCCACAATCGGCCAGCTAGAATCCTTCAGGAGGACAACGATCACAAGAAGGTGGTTTAAAAAATCCACATCACAGTCCTCACTTCATCCTTACTAATCCACCCAACTTCCTGATTCACTATCTCCACCTCTTCCAACCTTCTCTCTCTCTCATTTTCTTCATTCATCAGCTCCTCAAAGTACTCCATCCACCTTCTCAACACACTCTCCTCACTCGTCAGCACATTCTCATTAACGTCCTTTATCACCCGAACCTGCAGCACATCCTTCCCAGCTCGGTCCCTCTGTCTTGCCAATCGGTATTAATCCTTTTCCCCTTCTTTTGTATCCAACTTCTCATACAGCTTGCCATATGCCTTTTCCTTAGCCTTTGCCACCTCTCTCTTTGCCTTTCGCCGCCACTCCTTGTACTCCTGCCTACTTTCTTCATCTCTCTGACTATCCCACTTCTTTTCGCCAACCCCTTCTTCCTTACACTTTCCTGTACTTCCTCGTTCCACCCACAGTCTCCTTATCTTCCTTCCTCTGTCCAGATGTCACACCAAGTACCTTCCTAGCTATCTCCCTCACCACTTCTGCTGTAGTTGCCCAATCATCCCACCCATCTTTACCACCATCCAACACCTGCCCGCCTCCTCCCTAAATTCCACGCACAGTCTTCCTCCTTCAGCTTCCACCATCTGGTCCTTGGTTCAGCCCTCACTCTCTTCCTCAACTTCTCCTCCAAAATCATCCTACAGACCACCAATCGATGCTGTCGAGCTACACTCTCCCCTGCCACCACCTTACAGTCTCTAATCTCTTTCAGGTTGCATCTCCTGCTTAAGATGTAATCCACCTGTGTGCACTTTCCTCCACTCTTGTACGTCACCCTGTGTTCCTCCTTCTTCTTTAATACGTATTTACCACTGCCATTTCCATTCTTTTTGCAAACTCTACCAACATTTGCCCTTCCACATTCCTGTTGTTGAGACCGTACCTACCCATCACCTCCTCATCCTCTTTATTCCCTTCCCCAACATGCCCATTGAAATCTGCTCCAATCACCATTCTTTCATCTTTGGATACACTCTCACCACTTCATCTAACTCACTCCAGAAATCTTCTTTATACTCCATCTCACACCCCATATCCGGGCATATGCACTGATGACATTCATCATCACCCCTCAATTTCCAACTTCACACTCATCACTCGGTCCGAAACTCTCCTCACCTCCAATGCCCTCTTGACATAATCCTCCTTCATGATTACCCCGCCACCATTTCTCCTCCCATCCACACCATGGTAGAACAGTTTGAAACCACCTCCAATGCTCCTAGCCTTACTTCCCATCCACTTGGTCTCTTGTACACACAGTATGTCCACCTTTCTTCTCTCCATCATATCGGCCAACTCTCGCCCTTTGCCAGTCATAGTCCCAACATTCAGAGTTCCAACTCTCACCTCCACACTTCTACCCTTCCCCTCTCCCACTGCCTCCGGACTCGCCTTCCCCGTCTCCTTCTCTTCCTTCGCCCAGCAGTAGCACAATTTCCACTGGTACCCTGCTGACCAACGGTACCGTTGGCTGTCGTTGGTAACCCGGGCTCGACCGATCCGTATGGAAATTCGTTTTGTTGTCCGCATAATGATTTGGCATAGGTTTTTACGCCGGATGCCCTTCCTGACGCAAACCTGGTCACCTCATACGACACACAGGGATATGGTACACCTATTCTAACCGGGGCATACACCGGGCCCAGTACACTGGTACTCATTTCGCTGACCTCAGAAGGATGACAGGCTGAGTCAACCCCCTGGTGTATATACGACTGAATATATATATATATATATATATATATATATATATATATATATATATATATATATATGTAATTCAGTGGCCCAACGGGGCTTGAACTCAGCACCTTTTGGGTCCCGAGCCACTGCCCTAACCACTGCGCCAACACCAGGTTTTTTTTTTGTATCTTTGTATCTCCGAAACCACTTCATGGAAAAGATTGAAACTTGGCAAATGTGAAGTACTCCCCATGGGAAACAAGTGTCATTTTTTGATGATGTAATACGTGGCTTTGTTATGACATCATAATTGCATATGTGAAATGCTTTATCTCATCAGTATGAAAATTTTTGAGGGTCATCTAGGGCTAAATTGTAATTGGCAAAAAACATCGATGATGTCATCAGTCACATGGTTCAGCAGCCATATTGTTTTTAACATAAAACATTCAAAAATCTTCTTCTCTGTAATGGCTGAACAGATCGAGGTGAAACTTTACAGGTATGATTGAGGAACAAAAAGTTATCCACCTATGACATTATAGGTCACATGGTTTGGCAGCTATGATTTTTTTGAAGAATAAACATTTTAAAATCTTCTTCTCCAGAACGGTTTGACAGATCGAGGGGAAACTTCACTTACATGTTCCCCAAGCTTTGGGGATACCAGGGTGTTCAGGAATAATTAATCAGTCACATGGTCTGGCAGACACGTTGGTTTGAACGAAAATCTAAAAAAAACAATCTTTCTCTTGAACTGCATCATGAATCGATGTGAAACGGCAGAGTTATGATCAAGTAGACAAGTGAAATTTATGTTTTAAATTATAATCTGATTGGACGCATGGTCTGGCAGGCCAAATTATTTAATACTTTGACTCTGGGTTCAGGGATTTAAATCAAACTTGGTACAAGTATGTATGATGATGCAATAATGTGTGCAGAGGCATATCTGGTGACGTCATGATGTCGAAGAGTGCCCTTCTAGTTTTTAATATTATTAATATAACCCATATGTCTACACAGCGGGAGATGGGGTTTTGCAATCACGTGTGTGTGTGTGTGTGTGTGTGTGTGTGTGTGTTTGTGTGTGTGTGTGTAAGCCATAACCTTTCATTCCTTTGAGCTTTTGTCATCAAATTTTTAACAAACCCTTGTTATGAGAATCTGGAAAAGTCTCATTAATAATTGGGGCAACATGTCAAAGGGCAAAGTCATAGTGAGCAGAAATAGGCCTTATTAGCCTGTCTGCCACTGTGTCAGCGCAAGATGGCCGGTTTTTAAAAATCACTTCCATGATTCATTATTTATTTGTCTGCCATTTGAGCTTCAGTTTATCTGTCATTTGAGCTTCAGTTTATCTGTCATTTGAACTTCATTTTATCTGTCATTTGACCATAATGTTTTACCATTTGAGATTTTGTCCTCAAATTGGTGATGGTGATGGTGATGGTGATGGTGATGATGATGATGATATGCTGTGTTCTGCGGTTGTAGTAGGCGAAATATCATACAGTTGCAATCAGTCCTTTAGTGTTCACCACTGTTCCTTGTCCTCAGCCAGCATCCTGAGCTCCCTCAGGTCCTTCTTCGATCTAAGTGTTCCGAGTCTTGCTTATTTTATGTCAGTCCACAGCACACTGAGCAGGTTTGTGCAGTCACTTCTCTGCGGGCTTGGTATTTGTTCAAACCTGATACAGTGAATTCCAGGGCTGCTTATACAGGTGTGTCTTTTGGCATTTGTTCCACATGGCCAAACATGGACCATCTTTGTTTGGCCACTTTCACAGACAGAAGGAATGTGTCGTTGGAGATCAAACTGTCCGGCCAGTGATATCGGGTGATAGCTCACAGGTGTTTGCAGTAGCAGGCATCAAGCTTGTCCAGAACTGCCTTTGGAAATGCCCAGCTGTTGCAATTGTACAATATCAGTGATACACAGGTTGCATTGTACAAGCATAGTTTGGTTGTCAAGGGGATCCACAATCTGCAGATCCACAGCTTCCAGAGGACAAGAAGGCAATATTTCCCATGGCATAACATGCTGTAATATCAGAAGAGCTGCAGAGCGAAGAACCCAGAATTTTGCTATTCCTCCATTTCTCTTGACCCCAGAGTGGAACTTATTCTCATTCTCACAAACTTATTTTGTGTCTGACAGGTGCACATGAGTTCACTCTGTCTTGGCTTCATTCATAAAGAGGTTTGAGGCATTAAGTTGCTCTGTGACTGTTGCTAGTAATCCATCGAGAGGCTCCTTTTTCCTCATCTATGAAGTCCACCTTGTCTGCAAATTCCATCTCCAACAGCATACCCAGCGTTGACATTGGGGGGTTTGGTCTTGTGGAGTGTTCTTCCACAGATAACATGATTTGCAGCGAGATAGCAGGTGAACCAATCTCCCTGTGGGGAACCAATTGAGGTTTAAAATTCAGTAGAGCAAACCCTCTTGACACGCACCCTCAGTTTTGATGCATGCCAGTAGCAGTCTCACTGGACGCAGCTTGTCATCGTTTCAGCCAGATATATGGAGCACATCAATGGTCTTTGATCGCTTGATGATGTCGAAAGCCATTGATATGTCTATGCCCATTCTATAGCAGTCCCAATATTTGGAAATAACCACATACACCAGCATGCACTAGCCGAAACAATATCAGTGCAGCTGCACCGGATGCTATTCAGGAGCACTATGGCCCGCAGATTCGCTGGCAGACCAGGTGGCTTCTTAGGTTTAGGCAGTGTGATGAGGGTGTTCTGGCCCACAGTATCGGATAGGCAGGTGTTTCTCAAAGATGAAGCTGATTATGCGCATGGTCGCTTTGAAAATGGTGTCACAAACATACTTCAGGAGTTCATTGCTAATGCCATCAGGTCCAGATGCATGTCCATTATTCATGGCTGTCAGCTCCTTTTCAACTTATGCTGCTTCGACTGGTGTGTGTGTGTGTGTGTGTGTGTGTTGGCATTGTATCACCTACGACCAGCTGTAAAAGCTCATCATCTGGGTCTGTTAATTGTTTCTTGAACCATTCTCTGATTATACCAGCTTTTCCCTGGTCAGTCCCAATGAAATGTCCTTCAGAGTTGTGCATAGTGAGCAATGGAGGGGACCGGCAACCCTCAGTGCTCTGAGTGGCCAAAACATCTTTCGAAAATCATCTGTGGCAGTGATATCTATCAGAGTTTGCTCGTGGTATGATGAGTTCTCTCAGGCATTCACTGATGTGGTGTAAGATGTTGTTGCGTTCCTTTTGTAGTTCAGTGTGATCTTCACTCTGGCCACTTTGGTAGACACATAATCATCGTGCTTTCTGCTCTTCAGGCAGCTACACCACAAGAGAGTCATCAATGTGATGTCTTGCTCGTTTTTTTTTTTACTTTACTACTCCTATACCACTGGCAGCTGATGTTTCCACACACTTGAGTACCTTGGATAGAGCCTCGCTTGGATCACAGTTGAGATCGATCTTAGGGCTCTCCTGTCTGAGGGTCCTTTAGTTTGATTTTGGAGTTGAAGTATCACTGACGAGTCTTGCCTGGGATGGTATTTGTGTAGCAGACACATCTGGTTAATAAAACGGAACACAAATTAATAAAAGGTAAATTTTTCTAGCTTTTGTTTTTGGTTAGTTTGAGTACAAAGCACACGGAGATGGGCTTTGGATTTTCAGATTCTTTATAGTCATTATTATAATTACAAAACTTCAATATAAATATATTATTTAACTTTATTAATTACTACCCTCACCAGAGGAGAAGGTATTGCATTTGGGTCAGTTTGTTTGTCTGTTTGTTTGTCTGTTTGTCCACACAGAACGTGAGTATGTATATTAATCGAATTAGACTCTTTAGAACCCCAAGACCCTTAAGAACCCTGAGACCCATTAAGAACACGAAGACCCTAAAGACCATGGAGACCCACAAAACTCTTAAGTTCCCTGTAAGACCCCTAAAACCCTTTTTAGCCTTTAGAACCATAAGACCCTTTGAGACCCCAAAGACAATTATGACCCTTTATAACCCTAAGACCCTTTACACCCCCAATAGTCTTTTAGAACAAGACTCTTTAGAACCACAAGACTCTTTAGAACCACAAGACTCTTTCGAACCCTTGACTCTTTAGAACCACAAGACCCTTTAGACCCCACAGACCCTGTTACACACTTTAGAACACTTCAACCTCTTAGACAATTTAGATCCTCTTAGACCCTTTAGAACCCTGAAGACCCTTCAACCCCTTTCTACCCTTTAGATATTTTAATATCCTGGAGACGACTTTGACCTTTAGATCATTTTTATACGCTTCAGGACCCTTTAGACAATTCTGTCCGGTTAGACCTTAAATTTCACCCTTTAGACCCCTTCAACTCTTTCGACCTTTTCAGACATTTCCAACATTTGACCTTCCAACTTTTCAGACATTCGGCCCTTACATATAACTAGACCATTTAGAGTTTAGACCTTTCATTTTGTACATCCTTTCACTTATTTTACACACAAAATAAGTCCTGGCGAGGGTCTGCAATCTCTGAATGCCCTTTCTTTTTTATTGTAATGTTGTTTTTTTTATTACGGTGTTCTATTCTGATTTTTTTAAATGATAAACCTCTTGGTTTATATTTCTTTTATAATGTAATTCACGTGTAATTTGGCATGATGTCGCGATGCGCATAATTGAATAAGCCATTTCAATCAATCTATCAATCAATTCATAATTTCTCCTTTGCCCTCCTCTATAAATATTAGGTTCATGTTTTCCAGGCACAGCAAGCCTTTTGTCATTGCTCTTATGATGTGGTTTTGTGTGAGTCCTAACCTGTGTTTGATGTCACTGTGTGGGTTGATGGTTATACAGAGCAATTAAAAGCAGATATCACCTTCGTATATTCCACCTGAGAGCAGAATGACAGGTATAAGAATGGCATAGACAAGACTTTGGAACACTGCCAAAGTTTCAAGCTTTCAAAACAATGGAAATTACATTCACTGCTAAAACTACTCCAGAAAACCTGGGCAGCAAACAAGCTTTTCCATATTAACAGGGAAATTGCATTCACTTGCCAATCTGCATCAGACCAAATTGTATATTCACCCGATGAAAAACAAAATGGGGCATTCAAATAGTTTTATGGTTTGAGATAAATAGTCCAACAAATGGCAATGTAGCATTATTTATTTTAATATGCAGCACAACTATTGTAGTTAAAACATACATACATACATACATACATACATACATACATACATACGGTAACCCATCACGGCTCTCACCAGACAAATTTTCCTGCTGACTGATCGCACAAACCCTACAAGCCATTAAGTCGATATCAGACCCCATTACTGGTGTGGGTACCAGGAAGCAAATGGAAATAACAGCTGTTGCTGCTTTCATCCTGACCAAATGGAAATGCCTGCCACATTAACTTGTCTGTCGTAGACAAAACAGTTCTGGGAGCAGCAAGGATCAATTTATATTTTTAAAAGGCTCTTCTGGCTACACAGTTGCATAGGCTCAGCCTATTCGGCATGAGCTTAGCACAGCTACAGCCCCCTATATGTCTGTAGAATTTTACTGCAGCCAATTTTACTGCAACCGGAAAGATAATTCCATTCTCAATTTTATAGTACAGTCCACCCCGGAGAGGGAACATCCATGGACATTTGTTTTGGGTTTGTTGGCCCTCACCTTATGAAGGAGGCCTTTTCTACACAAAAAAAGATTGAAAAAAAATGTAAACATTTAAACAGCTTGGGATGCACACTTTGACTCGAGCCAACTACTTGGCAGTATGACTACCTCTGATCAGAGTACTTTTAGGAAAGTCTGAAGAACAAAGTAAAGATCCACATATGAGTGTGGAATCTCCACACCATGTATGAAACAAAGTCAGCTCAAGTTATCAGCGAGATGCAAAGATACCATCTTATTGAGTGCCGTTGGACTGGTTCTGAGCGCCAAACGACTAACAATGGTACCACCATTCTCTACTCTCGACTGAAGGATACACACATCCATGGTGTAGCTCTTATGGTTTGTAAAGATGAGGTTAAGACCATGATAGAATGAGAATGTATGAGCGATAAAATCATCAGAGCACATTTCAACTCAAAGTATTGTTAGCTTACCATCATACAGTGATACGCTCCAACAAATGCGGCTAAAGAGAAGGACAAAGACAATTAGTATGAGTTGTTACAAAAAACAGTGGCTATGGTTCCCCAGCATGATATGCTCATGATCATCGGTGATATGAATGCCAAGGTTGGGGCAGATAATGCTAACTGTGAACAAGCTATGAGATACACGGATGTGGTAAGACAAACAAAAATGGCGAGCTTCTCATTAACTTGTGCTTGAATGACAACTGTTATCAGAGGTATGGGGTTTTTTTTCCCCCACAAGAAGGTTACATCAACTTACTTGGAAGTCGTTTGATGGTCATGCGGTTATCCAGATTGACCACATCGTCATAAATGACAAATGGTTAAGATCTCTACAAGACGTACACACTTTTCATGGCGATGATGTAAGCAGTGATCACTATCTAGTTGCAGGAAGTATCAAGCCGTGGCTCTGAAAGGCAGAAACACAGAGTCAAGGTAGAAAATATCTAGACATTGCTGAACACAAGTTTCAAGCCAACAGAAGAAAATACCATAGAGCTGAGAAAGCGTTTTAGGGCACTCGCAATCCAAAAAGAGGAAGAATACCAAGATGTCATGAAGAAATGGGACCCCATCAAAGAGGCATATAAAGCAATTGCACAAAAAGTCATTGGCTTTAGAAAGAAGAAATATAAAGAATGGTTAACACCAGGGACATGGAAGAAAATTGACGAAAGGAAGCAATTGAAGGAAAAGATGTTGAGCACTAGGTCACTTCGGCTCCAGGAACAGGTCCAACAAGCTTACAAGGCCAAAGCTAGAGGAGTCAAGAACAGTGCACACAAAGACAAGAGGTCGTTTTTAGAGGAGTTAACTGGTGAAGATGAACAGGCTGCAGTAAGGGGAGAGATGAGCACAGTGTATAACATCACCAAACAACTGTGTACTAAAAACACTAATCACTCTACTCATGTGAAAGATAAAGGAGGGAATGTTATACTAACAGAGTGTCAACAAGCAGCAAGATGGGTTCCACACTTCCATGATGTCTTGACCAGCCAGCCCATAGTCAGGTGAACCAGCTGACCCTCTACCAGCAGAGTATATCCTTAAGATCAACATTGAGCCACCTTTTGAATAAGTCAGAATTGCCATCAAAGCCACAAAGAGTGAAAAAGCCCCTGGCATCGATTCCATCCATGCTGAAATGTTCAAAGCTGACATTAGTTAGTACTGCCAAGTTAGCACTGCCGCAAGGGTGCTCACTGACCTCTTCTGAATGTTTTGGACCAAGGACGTTATCCCCACTGACTGGATAAAAGGCCTCATTGTCAAACTGTGACAACTAGCAGAGGATAACACTCCATTCAATTCCCAGCATGGTCTTTTGTAGGATACTCCTTAATAGAATCGACAAGGTTATTGACATCAAGTTGAGACAGGAGCAAGCAGAATTCACTGCAGCAAGAGGGTGTATCAACCAAATCTTTGCACTACATAACATCACTGAACAATGGTTAGAATGGAACACAACTCTTTATATCAACTTCATCGACTTCAAGAAGTCATTTGGTAGAGTACATAGAGTGAGTCTGTGGAAGAGTCTGAGATGTTATGGAATTCCAAAGAAGATGGTTACTCTGATAAACAAATTATATGAACACTTTGAATGCAATGTCATCATGAACAACTCATTCAGAGTGGTTATCGGTGGAGTCTGGAGTTTGCCATGGTTGTATTATATTATCTATCCTCTTTCAGATTACTGTCGACTGGATCACAAGGAACACCATATCAGATAGGCCGAGAGGCATCCAGTGGATACTTTTCACCCAACTTGAAGATCTGGACTTGGCTAATGATTTACCTGTTTTATCATCAAGGAATACACATTTGTAAGAAAAAACTGACAGGGTAGAAGCTTCACCAGAAGTTCAGGTCTCAATATTAATACCACTGAGACCAAGGTGATGAATATCAATACCGCGCCTTCTGGATCCACGACTGTAAATGGAGAAGCCATGGAGACTGTAGAGGAGTTTACATACCTCGGCAGTCTCTTCAGCAAAGACAATGGAGCCAAGAAAGACATCAACGCAAGAATCTGCAAAGCTTGTAATGCATTCAATCAACTCCATTATATCTTGAAGCTGAAGCAGTATAGCCTGAAGCCAAAGATATGACTTTATAACAGCAATGTCAAGTCTGTTCTTCAATATATCCCTGAGTGCTGGCGAGTAAGTAAGTCAGGCGAGTAACACCATCAGGAAGGAGGAAACCAGGCAGGTCAAAACAACTTGGTGTTGGACGATGGTAGCTGATCTGGAGGAGATGGGTTTATCATGGTGTGAGGCACACAACGGAGCTAAAGATAGAGATATCTGCAAAAGCTCATCGCAGCCTTATGGCCCATTGGGATGAAGAGGATGAGTAATCCAGAAATATTGTACATATAAATAAATTGACCCCTCCCATGCTGTTCTAGCCAAAGAAGCTGCAGAAAGCAACCAATATAGGCTACCAAGGTAAGCCCTTTTTCTAAGGTGAGAGATGTGGGTGGGTCTTTCTTTATCATTTATATATTGACTGCTTTGGACATGGGGGATTGGTTATTCCCTCCATTCACAGGTGGGAGATGTGGATTGGTCTTTCTTTATCATTTATATGTTTACTGCTTTCGACATTTCCATGTGGTAAATGCTTGGGAGCCTCATTGGTATGCATTTTTGTGTGTGCTGTCACTGGTAATTCACCAAAAAGTGACGTAACTGGTCCGGCAGCTGAGGGGGTGTGTAGCATTGGGATTCTCAGCGTGTACGATTTGTGAATGTCTTTATAGCTGTGGAGGAACTCTGGAAAGGGTTTGATACATCAAAGGGCTTACGTTGGTAGCCTGTCTTGGTTGCTTTATGCAGCTTCTTCGAATAGAAGAGCATGGGAGGAGTCGATTTATTTATATAATCCTAGCCCCCTGGGTTTAATTGATTAGGTGAGCGATGATTAGTTATTCCCTCCATTCACAGGTGAGAGATTTGGGTGGGTCTTTCGTGTGTGTGTGTATGTGTGTGTGTGTGTGTGTGTGTGTGTGTGTGTGTGTGTGTGCATGCGTGCGTGCGTGCGCGCACATGCCTGGTGTTGATTTAATGGTTAGGGTGGTAGGCTTGGGATCTGAGGATCCTGAGTTCAAAACACCCTTGGCTGTAGAAGTAATACCAGGTGTGGTTGAGTGGTGACCGGAGTGGAGACCTGTCCAGGATTGTGCCCAATAGTCAAGGAGACTGCTTTGGCAACACCAACAATCTGTAGAGTATGGTCCCACTGGATCGATGGTCATTATATATATATATATATATATATATATATATATATATATATATATATCTGCATTTGATCGTTTTGAGAAAAGAAATAGAAAGTTAACCCAAGTTGATGATTATCAGAAGAATAAATCATTATTATCATCCCTGGAACTGCATGCACAATAATTTTCTGAGCAGAACAGGAAGGAGAAAAGGAGATGAATGCCAAGGAATGGGATGAAAGTCAAATGATGAGAAAACCAAGAACTTCAATGAGTGCTTTCCTGGAAAGCTGTTCAACAGGGATAAAGTGTTCATTTTTCTTTTACACGTTAAATTATTAAAATAGAAATGTTTTTATCAATGTTTTTACATGTCAGTCATGTGAAGGAAGCCAAACTTTTTGGAAGTTTAACAACACCAAGCATTGCAGAGTTTTGCACCAATAAACTTGCATCAATAGATTTATCTTGTACGAAGTAGATCACTTTACAGTTTAAAGAAAAATATATATATATTCCTCCACTTGAAGTTATACTTAAAAGTGAAACTCTTGCGCTGGAAAGAGTATGAATCCTGTGTGCCTCCAGCTCAGTGAGAAACTATTTTTACTCCGGGTGTGGAGATACAATCCCATGTGCGGGGTGCGTTTCCAGCTGTGAACTATTGGAACTTTCAATGACTGGGCGCTCCAATGGAGCTGTTAATGCAGGACGTGAGGGTCAAACTCCCCAAGCCCATTCCAGGCTCGTTAATAAGCAGCACTTGTTAGCAGCGAAACACGGTCAGGAGTATCTCTTCTTTGGAAGAGAATATATAACTGGGTTATTTCATCTGAGCCCATCCTAAGGGACATGTTTTTATTACAACTACTTACAAGCAGCTCGAGATGGATTTGTTACTTTTGGGAAGGATTATACCTGTTTATGCACCAACATGAATGGCGATACATATTGGACTCTCTTGGATGCCAAACACGGTGAGTTGAAAAGAAAAATAAACAGTACTATCTATATATATATATATACACACATATATTATATTACATGTAAATAAATTTCTAACCACTGACTGACTTATTAAAGATCGGGGCCTTCCCGGTGACGTAGAAAACTGAAATTTTGTGTGCCGATGGACATCGAAGCCAATACAATGAGAAATATCACAGAATCGTGGGAAAACATCAGTGAATGAAAATATAAATAAAGGAAAAATTTAATGAAAAAAATGCATGTAAATGACTCAAGACATTGGAGAAGCAGGGTCATTTTGTGTGCCGATGGACATCAAAGCCGATACATGAGGAGCTAGACTGCTAGAGTAATTCGACAGCGCACAGTCGACGGGTATGCCTCTGCACACTTTAGTATTGACATATTTGACCCTTGACCTTTATGATATCTGGCCCAAAATCTAAGAAGTTAATTCTCCTGTCTAACTTTACCTTTCTACCAAGTTTGA
>CM068957.1:148703419-148716652 GCA_035128595.1 Eptatretus atami | reverse complement strand
TCCAATATTTCTTGAGTTAGGGCATAAACAGTGAAATTTCAGAGTTTAACCTTGACCATTGACCTTTGCCACATCTGCACCAAAATCTAATCACTTAATTGACCTGTGTTACTTTACCTTTCTACCAAGTTTGATGAAATTCTGTCCAATATTTCTTGAGTTAGGGCGTAAACAGTAAAAATTTCCGAGTTTGACCTTGACCTTTGACCCTTGACCTTTATCAAATCTGCACCAAAATCTAATCGCTTAATTGCCCTGTCTTACTTTACCTTTTTACCAAGATTGATGAAATTCTACAATTTGTTCTTGAGTTATCGCGTAAACAAAATATGGTAGGAACGGATGGAAACATAATACCTCCGGCACCCTTGGTGCGGAGGCATAAAAATCACAAAATTGTTGGAAAGCATCCATAAATGAAAATATCCGGTTCTTCCGGTTCTGAGTCAGGAGAAACGGCAGGGTCTCTCAGGGCTCTCTGCTGACTTTCTCAAAGTTAAGTTTCCGGTCGTTATCTGTCCCGTTTTAACTGTTTATTTTCTCACCTCCATGTTACGTTGTGTTCCTAGTTCGATTTTGTTTCAAAAATCGTGCTATTTTGTAAGTTTTTGTCGACCTTGTCTTAACGGGTTCCTTGAGGCCTATCCATCCTTCCTCTCTAGGTGTACGATCGTTTTTATTTGTATTCTCTCCCTATTACCTTCAATTCCGATTTTCCCCACTTTCCCAAAATCCCCCATCCATCCCAACTAAACACTCTGTTTCTTGTTTTAAATCCAAAACAAAGCAAAAAAACAACAAAAAATACCTTTCTCCCTGTGTAAACACGAGTCCTGATCCTTCTTCTTCGTCTTCGTTTTCCTCTTATTCTTCTTTTTCTTCTACTTCTTCTTCCTCCTTCTGCCGGCACACCATCTTTATTCTACTTGAGCTGACCCACTCTCGCCACATTATCTTCACGATTTCTTCCTACAACCTTCCATTCCCGAATCTTACGTATTCTTCAAAAATACATCAAAAGTTAATAATTTTCCTTGTATCCTTTCGATCTATACACCTCCTGGAACCACGTGTCTCTCTCCACCCTCTTTCTGATGCTTTTCATCGACCCAGCAGCTTCACTCTGCGTTTACAGTTCCAAATTCACCATACACCTTCACGATTTTACTTCAACCTTCCCTTTTCCAAATGTTAGGCAATCCTTATTTAAAATAAATAAATTAACATTTGACGAGACACCTCCCATGGCCACGTGATTCTCCCGTAACCACGTGATCTGTTTCCACCCCCTGTGTTTACCGATCCAAATTCACCATTCACCTCACGATTTTTTATCCAACCTTTCCGTTACCAAATCTGAAGAAAACTCTCCAAAACAATAATTATAATAATAATAATAACTAGCATAACCCACACTCTGCGCGACATGTTGGGGTGGGTGTGTTTGAGAAAGGAACTAATGCAGAGTATCAGTAGTAATTTTACTTTAATGCAGTAAGTGGAATACGATTTCACTGTTTCAGAACCATTTTATTTACTTTTTTTTGTACCATGCACCTCATATGGTCTTTGAGGTAATGTAAGCCGAATATCACGTTACTCGAGCGCAGAACAAAGTCGAAGATAGCGCGACACGAAACCACAAACTCGGAAATAATATATAAGATAAGAAGAAGAATATAAACGATCTCTTATAATGCTTTATCTTCCTCTTTCACACAGTAATGTGGTACTCTTTACTGTATCATAATTCATACTCTTCTACTATTTAAACAGACCGCTCTCAATTTGACCTTTCCTTCATACCTTGCCTAACAAATCCAACTGTTACAGCGTTTCTTCTCATCATTCACTTCATTTGACTTTATTGCATCCCTCAAGAAATGTCTATAATCGCATCTCTGACCTAAAAATTAAAAAACCCAGTTTGCAATGAATGTTCGAATTCCATCAACCATTCTTTTTTTCCAACTTCAGTGCCAACTCACCCCTCTCACCCCTCCCTCCTCAAAAAACCATCACATTCTTCTCCCTCCAAGCCTCCCTCTCCCCTTTCTCAAAAACTCCCCCTCACCTTTCTCCTCAACTCTCCCCACTCACTCTTCTCCCACCATTCACCCCCCTCACTCACCCTTCTCAAAGTTCCCCACCACCCTCATCCACAAAGCTGCCTCCTTCCACTGCCTCTCACCTCCATGTCATCGCTCCACCTCCTCAAATCCTCAACTCCTTCTGTCCCTCTCTTGACCCACCCTCCTCCCAGCACCACAGAGCCTTTTCTCCTCCTCATCCAGCCCCCTCCCGAGCTATTCTGCAATCCCCATACTCTTTCAACAACTCTCCTTACCTCCCCCCCCCTCCTCCCTTGTCCTACCCCCCCTCCCCTCCTATCCGCTGCACCCAAAGCCTCCTCCCCTTCCTCTTCATTAACAGTATAAACCTTAAATATCCGGGGCCTTTGCTCCAACCTTACAGATCTTTCCATACAGGTTGCCACTGACAAACCAGCCATAATCTGCTGAACATAAACTTTCCTCCCTCAAGACATCTCTGACTCATAAGTATCTCTCCCTGGTTACTCCCTCCTCCAGTATGACGGACCTGAGCCTCGTCCTGATAGAGGTGTTGCTCGCTTCATCAAAGTCTCTATTCCTCACTCTCCATGCACTACACTCTCTCCCCCACACCCCCAGGAATACCTCTGGCTACAGCTTCCCCTCCACTCCCACCTCATGTTTTTATATGTGTACTGTACCGTCCACCAAACAGTGATGACTCCATTTACACCTCACTATCCGAAAACATGGACCAACATCTATCTTCTCATCCAAACTCTCTCTTCCTCATATGTGACTTCAATTGTCATCATGCCAGTTGGCTAGGTGTGGGTACCTCTCTCACCTGTCAAGGCACTTCAGCAAAAGCTTTCTGCGACTCATTGGGACTGACTCAATTGGTCAATTTCCCGACCTGGATCTCAACCAATGGTACTCTATCTCTTCTGGATCTGATTTTGACAAATTTCCCTGAAAATATCTGCTATTCTTCCTCCGCACCAATTGGTTCTTCTGATCATGTGCTTGTCAAAGTGGACATCTCTCTGGCTCTTATCAGAGAACCACCTCAGCACTGTCGAGTCTGGCATTTCACTCAAGCCAACTGGCAAGGTCTCCAAACAGCCAGCAAACTTCTCGACTGGTCTCTCATTGCTACTTTCTACAACATCAACTCATCCTGGGAATTCTTTCAAAGAAACTTGTTCTCCCTCATGCACAGATGTATCCACTCTCGTCTTCAGTTGTCCTACCCTTCCTCCCACCCTTGGTTCACTGAAGCTTGTGGCGAGGCAGTTGTCCTGAAACAACTTGCCTTTGCCTCATGGAAAGCAAACCAAACTGAGGGTAATCTCAGTTCCTTCCATAAATCTCGGAACAAGTGTGTTTCTACCCTCAGGAGAGCCAGAAAACAACATCTTTCTCAGCTCATGTCTGAACTCTCAAACCTCTCTCCCTCCTGCAGATCCTGGTGGAGTCTATCAAATCTGTTTCTGGTGTATGTTCCCCCTCCATCCCCTCCCTTACCTCAAATGCCCACACTGCTGATACCACACGTGAAATGGCATCAAAATATTGTGTCCAAACCCATCGCTTTCTGTACCCACCTTACCCAGCCACACCCAACTGTCCCTGGACTCTGTGTCCTTTTCTCCTGACAAGGTGGACAGGTTGCTGCAAAACCTCGACTCAGATTCTGCAACCAGTCCAGAAGGCATCAACCCACGTGTCCCTTTAACCTGCTCATCTGCTCTTGCTCACCCTCTCTCTGTTCTATTCACCCTCTCATTTGCTCAAGGTCATATGCCATCTGCTTTGAAATCATCAAACATGACTGCTCTGCACAAAAAGGTGCAAAAACAGATCCCTGCAACTGCAGAACAATCAGCCTTCTCCCATTCATCAGCAAGGTTATGAAATCCATCATCGCTTCGGACATTAAATCCTTCCTCTTCTCCAATGGCTTGATTTCCGATCATCAATTTAGTTTCAGTCCAGGAGGGGGAGAGATCCACATATGAGTGTGGAATCTCACACCATGTAATGAATCAAAGTCAGCTCAAGTTTATCAGCGAGATGCAAAGATATCCATCTTAACTGGGCGTGGACTGGTTCGGAGCGCCAAACGAACTAACAAGGTACACCATGTCTCTATCTGCCGCGACTAAGGATACACGCAATCCATGGTGTAGCTCTTATGGTTGTAAGATGAGGTTAAGACCATGATAGAAATAGAATGTATGAGCGATAAAATCATCAGAGCACATTTCAACTCAAATATTGTTAGCTACCATCATACAGTGATACGCTCCAACAAATGCGGCTAAAGAGAAGGACAAAGACAATTGGTATGAGTTGTTTACAAAAAAACAGTGGCTATGGTTCCCAGCATGATATGCTCATGATCATCGGTGATATGAATGCCAAGGTGGGGCAGATAATGCTAACTGTGAACAAGCTATGAGATACACGGATGTGGTAAGACAAACAAAAATGGCGAGCTTCTCATTAACTTGTGCTTGAATGACAACTGTTATCAGAGGTATGGGGTTTTTTTCCCCACAAGAAGGTACATCAACTTACTTGGAAGTCGTTTGATGGTCATGCGGTTATCCAGATTGACCAACATCGTCATAAATGACAAATGGTTAAGATCTCTACAAGACGTACACACACTTTCCATGGCGATGATGTAAGCAGTGATCACTATCTAGTTGGCAGGAAGTACAAGCCGTGGCTCTGAAGGCAGAAACACAGAGTCAAGTAGAAAATATCCTAGACATTGCTGACACAAGTTTCAAGCCAACAGAAGAAAATACCATAGAGCTGAGAAAGCGTTTAGGGCACTCGCAATCCAAAAGAGGAAAATACCAAGATGTCATGAAGAAATGGGACCCCATCAAAGAGGCATATAAAGCAATTGCACAAAAAGTCATTGGCTTTAGAAAAAGAAGAAATATAAAGAATGGTTAACACCAGGGACATGGAAGAAAATTGACGAAAGGAAGCAATTGAAGAAAAGATGTTGAGCACTAGGTCACTTCGGCTCCAGGAACAGGTCCAACAAGCTTACAAGCCAAAGCTAGAGAAGTCAAGAACAGTGCACACAAGAACAAGAGGTCGTTTTTAGAGGAGTTAACTGGTGAAGATGAACAGGCTGCAGTAAGGGGAGAGATGAGCACAGTGTATAACATCACCAAACAACTGTGTACTAAAACACTAATCACTCTACTCATGTGAAAAGATAAAGGAGGGAATGTTATACTAACAGAGTGTCAACAAGCAGCAAGATGGGTTCCACATTCCATGATGTCTTGACCAGCCAGCCCATAGTCAGGTGAACCAGCTGACCCTCTACCACAGAGTAATATCCTTAAGATCACATTGAGCACCTTTTGAATAAGTCAGAATTGCATCAAAGCCACAAAGAGTGAAAAAGCCCCTGGCATCGATTCCATCCATGCTGAAATGTTCAAAGCTGACATTAGTTAGTACTGCCAAGTTAGCACTGCCGCAAGGTGCTCACTGACCTCTTCTGAATGTTTTGGACCAAGGACGTTATCCCCACTGACTGGATAAAAGGCCTCATTGTCAAACTGTGACAACTAGCAGAGGATAA
Organism: Eptatretus atami; assembly: GCA_035128595.1. Classification (NCBI taxonomy): domain Eukaryota; kingdom Metazoa; phylum Chordata; class Myxini; order Myxiniformes; family Myxinidae; genus Eptatretus; species Eptatretus atami. The sequence continues at coordinate 148,710,979 of CM068957.1, read as the reverse complement.
CACTCCATTCAATTCCCAGCATGGTCTTTTGTAGGATACTCCTTAATAGAATCGACAAGGTTATTGACATCAAGTTGAGACAGGAGCAGCAGAATTCAGTGCAGACAAGAGGTGTATCAACCAAAATCTTTGCACTACATAACATCACTGAACAATGGTTAGAATGGAACCCAACTCTTTATATCAACTTCATCGACTTCAAGAATTCATTTGATAGAGTACATAGAGTGAGTCTGTGGAAGAGTCTGAGATGTTATGGAATTCCAAAGAAGATGGTTACTCTGATAAACAATATATATGAACACTTTGAATGCAATGTCATCATGAACAACTCATTCAGAGTGGTTATCGTGGAGTCTGGAGTTTGCCATGGTTGTATTATATTATCTATCCTCTTTCAGATTACTGTCGACTGGATCACAAGACACCATATCAGATAGGCCGAGAGGCATCAGTGGATACTTTTCACCCAACTTGAAGATCTGGACTTGGCTAATGATTTACCTGTTTTCATCAAGGAATACACATTTGTAAGAAAAAACTGACAGGGTAGAAGCTTCACCAGAAGTTCAGGTCTCAATATTAATACCACTGAGACCAAGTGATGAATATCAATACCGCGCCTTCTGGATCCACGACTGTAAATGAGAAGCCATGGAGACTGTAGAGGAGTTTACATACCTCGGCAGTCTCTTCAGCAAAGACAATGGAGCCAAGAGACATCAACGCAAGAATCTGCAAAGCTTGTAATGCATTCAATCAACTCCATTATATCTTGAAGCTGAAGCAGTATAGCCTGAAGCCAAAGATATGACTTTATAACAGCAATGTCAAGTCTGTTCTTCAATATATCCATGATGCTGGCGAGTAAGTAAGTCAGGCGAGTAACACCATCAGGAAGGAGGAAACAGGCAGGTCAAAACAACTTGGTGTTGGACGATGGTAGCTGATCTGGAGGAATGGGTTTATCATGGTGTGAGGCACACAATGGAACTAAAGATAGAGATATCTGCAAAAGCTCATCGCAGCTTATGGCCCATTGGGAATGAAGAGATGAGTAATCCAGAAATATTGTACATATAAATAAATTGACGCCCTCCCATGCTGTTCTAGCCAAAGAAGCTGCAGAAAGCAACCAATATAGCTACCAAGGTAAGCCTTTTTCTAAGGTGAGAGATGTGGGTGGGTCTTTCTTTATCATTTATATATTGACTGCTTTGGACATGGGGGATTGGTTATTCCCTCCATTCACAGGTGGGAGATGTGGGTGTGTCTTTCTTTATCATTTATATGTTGACTGCTTTCGACATTTCCTGTGGTAAATGCTTGGGAGCTCATTGGTATGCATTTTTGTGTGTGCTGTCACTGGTAATTCACCAAAAAGTGACGTAACTGGTCCGGCAGCTGAGGGGTTGTGTAGCATTGGGATTCTCAGCGTGTACGATTTGTGAATGTCTTTATAGCTGTGGAGGAACTCTGGAAAGGGTTTGATACATCAAAGGGCTTACGTTGGTAGCCTTTCTTGGTTGCTTTATGCAGCTCTTCGAAATAGAAGAGCATGGGAGGAGTCGATTTATTTATATAATCCTAGCCCCCTGGGTTTAATTGATTAGTGAGCGATGATTAGTTATTCCCTCCATTCAAAGGTGAGAGATTTGGGTGGTCTTTCGTGTGTGTGTGTGTGTGTGTGTGTGTGTGTGTGTGTGTGTGTGTGCGTGCGTGCGTGCGTGCGTGCGTGCGTGCGCGCACGTCGCTGGTGTTGATTTAATGGTTAGGGTGGTGGCTTGGATCTGAGGATCCTGAGTTCAAAACAGCCTTGGCTGTAGAAGTAATACCAGGTGTGGTTGAGTGGTGACCGGAGTGGAGACCTGTCCAGGATTGTGCCCAATTAGTCAAGGAGACTGTTTTGGCAACACCAACAATCTGTAGAGTATGGTCCCACTGGAATGGATGGTCATATTATATATATATATATATATAATATATATATATATTATATATTATATATATATATATATATACATATATATATCTGCATTTGATCGTTTTGAGAAAATAAATAGAAAGTTAACCCAAGTTGATGATTATCAGAAGAATAAATCATTATTATCATCCCTGGAACTGCATGCACAATAATTTCTGAGCAGAACAGGAAGGAGAAAAGGAGATGAATGCCAAGGAATGGAATGAAAGTCAAATGATGAGAAAACCAAGAACTTCAATGAGTGCTTCCTGGAAAGCTGTTAAACAGGGATAAAGTGTTCATTTTTCTTTTACACGTTAAATTATTAAAAATGAAATGTTTTTATCAATGTTTTACATGTCAGTCATGTGAAGGAAGCCAAACTTTTTGGAAGTTTAACAACACAAGCATTGCAGAGTTTTGCACCAATAAACTTGCATCAATAGATTATCTTTACGAAGTAGATACTTTTACAGTTTAAAGAAAAATATATATATATTCCCCCACTTGAAGTTATACTTGAAAGTGAAACTCTTGCGCTGGAAAGAGTATGAATCTGTGTCCTCCAGCTCAGTGAGAAACTATTTTTACTCCGGGTGTGGAGATACAATCCCATGTGCGGGGTGCGTTTCCAGCTGTGAACTATTGGAACTTTAATGACTGGGCGCTTCCAATGGAGCTGTTAATGCAGGACGTGAGGGTCAAACTCCCCAAGCCATTCCAGGCTCGTTAATAAGCAGCACTTGTTAGCAGCGAACACGGTCAGGAGTATCTCTTCTTTGGAAGAGAATATATAACTGGGTTATTTCATCTGAGCCCATCCTAAGGGACATGTTTTATTACAACTACTTACAAGCAGCTCGAGATGGATTTGTTACTTTTGAAAGACTGTTTATGCACCAACATGAATGGCATACATATTGGACTCTCTTGGATGCCAAACACGGTGAGTTGAAAAGAAAAATAAACAGTACTATATATATATATATATATATACACACACAATATATAATTACATGTAAATAAATTTCTAACACTGACTGACTTATTAAAGATCGGGGCCTTCCGGTGACGTAGAAACTGAAATTTTGTGTGCCGATGGACATCGAAGCCAATACAATGAGAAATATCACAGAATCGTGGGAAAACTCAGTGAATGAAAATATAAATAAAGGAAAAAGTAATGAAAAAATATGCATGTAAATGACTCAAGACATTGGAGAAGCAGGGTCATTTTGTGCCGATGGACATCAAAGCCGATACATGAGGAGCTAAGACTGCTAGAGTAATTCGACAGCGCACAGTCGACGGGTATGCCTCTGCACACTTTAGTATTGACATATTTGACCCTTGACCTTTATGATATCTGGCCCAAAATCTAAGAAGTTAATTCTCCTGTCTAACTTTACCTTTCTACCAAGTTTGATGAAATTCTGTCCAATATTTCTTGAGTTAGGGCATAAACAGTGAAATTTCAGAGTTTAACTTGACCATTGACCTTTGCACATCTGCACCAAAATCTAATCACTTAATTGACCTGTGTTACTTACCTTCTACCAAGTTTGATGAAATCTGTCCAATATTTCTTGAGTTAGGGCGTAAACAGTAAAATTTCGAGTTTGACCTTGACCTTTGACCTTGACCTTTTATCAATCTGCACCAAAATCTAATCGCTTAATTGCCCTGTCTTACTTTACCTTTTTACCAAGATTGATGAAATTCTACAATTTGCTTCTTGAGTTATCGCGTAAACAAAAATATGGAGGAACGATGGAAACATAATACCTCCGGCACCCTTGTGCGGAGGCATAAAATCACAAAATTGTTGAAAGCATCCATAAATGAAAATATCCGGTTCTTCCGGTTCTGAGTCAGAGAGAAACGGCAGGGTCTCTCAGGGCTCTCTGCTGACTTTCTCAAAGTTAAGTTTCCGGTCGTTATCTGTCCCGTTTTAACTGTTTATTTTCTCACCTCCATGTTACGTTGTGTTCCTAGTTCGATTTGTTTCAAAAATCGTGCTATTTTGTAAGTTTTTGTCGACCTTGTCTTAACGGGTTCCTTGAGGCCTATCCATCTTCTCTCTAGGTGTACGATCGTTTTTTTATTTGTATTCTCCCTATTACCTTCAATTCCGATTTTCCCACTTTCCCAAAATCCCCCATCCATCCCAACTAAACACTCTGTTTCTTTGTTTTAAATCCAAAACAAAGCAAAAAAAAACAAAAAAATACCTTTCTTCCCTGTGTAACCATGAGTCCTGATCCTTCTTCTCATCTTCGTTTTCCTCTTATTCTTCTTTTTCTTCTACTTCTTCTTCCTCCTTCTGCCGGCACACCATCTTTATTCTACTTGAGCTGACCCACTCTCGCACATTATCTTCACGATTTCTTCCTACAACCTTCCATTCCGAATCTTACGTATTCTTCAAAAATACATCAAAAGTTAATAATTTTCCTTGTATCCTTTCGAATATACACTTCCTGGAACCACGTGTCTCTCTCCACCCTCTTTCTGATTGCTTTTCATCGACCCAGCAGCTTCACTCTGCGTTTACAGTTCCAAATTCACCATACACCTTCACGATTTTACTTCACCTTCCCTTTTCCAAATGTTAGGCAATCCTTATTTAAAATAAATAAATTAACATTTGACGAGACACCTCCCATGGCCACGTGATTCTCCCGTAAACACGTGATCTGTTTCCACCCTGTGTTTACCGATCCAAATTCACCATTCACCTCACGATTTTTTATCCAACCTTTCCGTTACCAAATCTGAAGAAAACTCCCAAAACAATAATTATAATAATAAATAATACTAAGCATAACCCACACTCCTGCGCGACATGTTGGGGTGGGTGTGTTTGAGAAAGGAACTAATGCAGAGTATCAGTAGTAATTTTACTTTAATGCAGTAAGTGGAATACGATTTCACTGTTTCAGAACCATTTTATTTACTTTTTTTGTACCATGCACCTCATATGTCTTTGAGATAATGTAAGCCGAATATCACGTTACTCGAGCGCAGAACAAAGTCGAAGATAGCGCGACACGAAACCACAAACTCGGAATATATATAAGATAAGAAGAAGAAATATAAACGATCTCTATAATGCTTTATCTTCCTCTTTCACACAGTAATGTGGTACTCTTTACTGTATCATAATTCATACTCTTCTACTATTTAAACAGACCGCTCTCAATTTGACCTTTCCTTCATACCTTGCCTAACAAATCCAACTGTTACAGCGTTTCTTCTCATCATTCACTTCATTTGACTTTATTGCATCCCTCAAGAAATGTCTATAATCGCATCTCTGACCTAAAAATTAAAAAACCCCAGTTTGCAATGAATGTTCGAATTCCATCAACCATTCTTTTTTTCCAACTTCAGTGCCAACTCACCCCTCTCACCCCTCCCTCTCAAAAAACCATCACATTCTTCTCCCTCCAAGCCTCCCTCTCCCTTTCTCAAAAACTCCCCCTCACCTTTCTCCTCAACTCTCCCCACTCACTCTTCTCCCACCATTCACCCCCCTCACTCACCCTTCTCAAGTTCCCCACCACCCTCATCCACAAAGCTGCCTCCTTCCACTGCCTCTCACCTCCATGTCATCGCTCCACTCCTCAAATCCTCAACTCCCTTCTGTCCCCTCTCTTGACCCACCCTCCTCCCAGCACCACAGAGCCTTTTCTCCTCCTCATCCAGCCCCCTCCCGAGCTATTCTGCAATCCTCCATACTCTTTCAACAACTCTCCTTACCTCCCCCCCCCTCCTCCCTTGTCCTACCCTCCCCCTCCCCTCCTATCCGCTGCACCCAAAGCCTCCTCCCCTTCCTCTTCATTAACAGTATAAACCTTAAATATCCGGGGCTTGCTCAACCTTACAGATCTTCCATAACAGGTTGCCACTGACAAACCAGCCATAATCTGCTGAACATAAACTTTCCTCCTCAAGACATCTCTGACTCATAAGTATCTCTCCTGGTTACTCCTCCTCCAGTATGACGGACCTGAGCCTCGTCCTGGTAGAGGTGTTGCTCGCTTCATCAAAGTCTCTATTCCTCACTCTCCATGCACTACACTCTCCCCCACACCCCCAGGAATACCTCTGGCTACAGCTTCCCCTCCACTCCCACCTCATGTTTATATGTGTACTGTACCGTCCACCAAACAGTGATGACTCCATTTAACACTCACTATCCGAAAACATGGACCAACATCTATCTTCTCATCCAAACTCTCTCTTCCTCATATGTGACTTCAATTGTCTCATGCCAGTTGGCTAGGTGTGGGTACCTCTCTCACCTGTCAAGGCACTTCAGCAAAAGCTTTCTGCGACTCATTGGGACTGACTCAATTGGTCAATTTCCCGACCTGGATCTCAACCATGTACTCTATCTCTTCTGGATCTGATTTTGACAAATTTCCTGAAAATATCTGCTATTCTTCCTCCGCACCAATTGGTTCTTCTGATCATGTGCTTGTCAAAGTGGACATCTCTCTGGCTCTTATCAGAGAACCACCTCAGCACTGTCGAGTCTGGCATTTCACTCAAGCCAACTGGCAGGGTCTCCAAACAGCCAGAAAACTTCTCGACTGGTCTCTCATTGCTACTTTCTACAACATCAATCATCCTGGAATTCTTTCAAAGAAACTTGTTCTCCCTCATGCACAGATGTATCCACTCTCGTCTTCAGTTGTCCTACCCTTCCTCCCACCCTTGGTTCACTGAAGCTTGTGGCGAGGCAGTTGTCCTGAAACAACTTGCCTTTGCCTCATGGAAAGCAAACCAAACTGAGGGTAATCTCAGTTCCTTCCATAAATCTCGGAACAAGTGTGTTTCTACCCTCAGGAGAGCCAGAAAACAACATCTTTCTCAGCTCATGTCTGAACTCTCAAACCTCTCTCCCTCCTGCAGATCCTGGTGGAGTCTAATCAAATCTGTTTCTGGTGTATGTTCCCCCTCCATCCCTCCTTACCTCAAATGCCCACACTGCTGATACCACACGTGAAATGGCATCAAAATATGGTGTCCAAACCATCGCTTCTGTACCCACCTTACCCAGCCACACCCAACTGTCCCTGGACTCTGTGTCCTTTTCTCCTGACAAGGTGGACAGGTTGCTGCAAAACCTCGACTCAGATTCTGCAACCAGTCCAGAAGGCATCAACCCGTGTCCCTTTAACCTGCTCATCTGCTCTTGCTCACCCTCTCTCTGTTCTATTCACCCTCTCATTTGCTCAAGGTCATATGCCATCTGCTTTGAAATCATCAAACATGACTGCTCTGCACAAAAAGGTGCAAAACAGATCCTGCAACTGCAGAACAATCAGCCTTCTCCCATTCATCAGCAAGGTTATGAAATCCATCATCGCTTCGGACATTAATTCCTTCTCTTCTCCAATGGCTTGATTTCCGATCATCAATTTAGTTTCAGTCCAGGTAACGGTCTGGCGTGACCTGGACACCTGACACCTGACGTGACCTTGACACGGTCTGGCACCCTGCCCTGCTCACCAAACTCTCTTCCTATGGTATCCAAGGCCATCTCCACTCAAGGCTCGCAGACTTCCTCTACTGTCGTAGTCAACGGT
>CM068957.1:148683905-148703394 GCA_035128595.1 Eptatretus atami | reverse complement strand
TAACGGTCTGGCGTGACCTGGACACCTGACACCTGACGTGTACCTTGACACGGTCTGGCACCTGCCCTGCTCACCAAACTCTCTTCCTATGGTATCCAAGGCCATCTCCACTCAAGGCTCGCAGACTTCCTCTACTGTCGAGTCAACGGTGGCCCTAATGGAGTTCTTTCGTCCCCTCTTCCTGTCCAGGCTGGAGTTCCTCAAGGCACGTTGTGGGTCCTGTTCTTTTTCTGGTTTCATCCATAATCTCTCCGACTCTCAGAGAAATCCTCTTTATCACTTTGCTGATGCCTCCACCCCTTCCATACCATCGGTCATCCCTCAGCCTGGCAAGTAGAAGCTTCTTCGCTCACTGCAGATCTGAATAAAATCACAAACTGATCCAACACGTAGATCATGTCTTTCAATACTGACAATCTCACACTCTCACGATGTCTCCAAAGGATCGTTTGAACCCCGCCCCCCCCCAATCCACTCTCAACAATCCTCTATAAGAAGACCTTTCTTTCAAGCTTCTGGGTCTCGCTATCTGCCATGATTTTTCCTGGGAAAGCCACATTCCAACCTGGCCTCCAAAGCCAGTCGCCGACTGGGAATCCTCCATTGTGCAAAGACCTTCCTCAGCCCACCTAAGCTCCTGACCACATAAAAAGCTTTCATCTGCAGCCTGATGCTCTCTCCTCTGGGCTGGTGCTCCTTTCACCCACCTTTCTCGGCTTCACGCTCTGGAACCAAGGCATTTCGGATACATGGTATCTCCCGCGATGATTCTGAGTCTTGGCCTCTCACTCTCTCACGCAGGCAGGTTGGTGGTCTTTCTGTCTTCTACCTTCTCCTCTCCAGTCTCGCCCACCCTGCTGTCTGCATTTGTCCACACCATATTTCCACAGGGCGCTCAAGGTCCGCCACAACCCCCTTCTGGTAAAACTGCAAAATCACGAATCATTGCTCACCTTCACTCTTCATTCATCTTTTTTCCCGCCTTTGGAATAAACTCCCTCACTCTGTTCAATCCATTCTTCCCTCCAGGCCTTCAAAACAGCTGTTCACACACCACCTTATCATCCCCCATCCAAGTCCTCGATCTTTCTACCCCCGTTAATCCACCCAAACCCACCTCCTTCAAATTCCCTGCTTTCCTTGCTGAAAGCCCTTTAATATCCACTTGTATACCCCATGTTCTCCGCTCTATTCCTCTCTCTCTACAGATCCCAAAATGTCTCTGTTCTCCACTGTTTTATCCTTCCACTCCGCCCCTCTTTCTCATGCCCCCTTGCTGTGCGATGTGTGCTCGCTCTCATACGAGCCTCTACAATGGATACAAAAAATAAATGAAATTAAATAAATGAAGAATCAACTCCAGGTGAGTGACCCTAGACAATGGGAAAACACGGCTCGTAAGCTTACACAAGGTGTACGCACACCCTGCACAAGTATGTCTCTAAATAACATATATATTGTTCACACGGAATTACTCTGCGATCATATTACATCTTCCCTCTGTCTGAACACAAAAGCTAAGAGTCCCACACAAAATACTTTTTTGCTTATTGTTCTAGAGCAAAGTTGGGTGACTACAAAGCCACCATATAGGAATGCTGCTTATTATGCATTGATGTTCTCCTGTAAAACCACCTTGACTTATCATGGGTAAGACTTCTTTATGAGCTTTTCGTTAAAGGTCGGTGAAGTGAAAGGCCTTACATTTTGCATGGTGGCAGCACGTCGATGTAAATCATGGACGGTGACACTTTGCTGTGGAGACAAGGAGTGTGAACTCATTCGGTTAAATCCAAACTGTGCTCACTACGTTTGGGAAGTGTCTGCTCACCCCGCCAAGCTGAAGCACTGCCGAGCTCTGCCATGGTCACAGAGACAAGTCTCAGCCTTGACACCCTTCCCACTTCAATTGGTAATGGGATCACCTAGCTCCAGGTGGCCATAAACTCTAAAAATCAAAGGCATGATAAAAAGACGTTTTTTTATTTATTCGGACAGGAAAAGCTTTATGATATTTATGTTTCATTCCTCAAAGAAGTACTCTCTTCATCAGGCTTCTAAATGAGTGTTCCTCTTTTTTCCACTGTCATTTATCAGACGATGACGTGACATCTGGTGCATTTGCATTGCTAAATGAAACATCTAGGTCACAAAGGGCGAGAGGAAAGAAGGAAATTAATTATTATTAATATAATTTCTCACATTTCGATGTGTTTGATGTGACGACATGTTCAGTTTGTTTGTAAATCTGATAGAAAATGTCCCATCCCCATTGTAAGAGTAATACATCACCAGAAGTGTTGCCAATGAGTGTGGGAAGGAAATAGTTTACTTGGTGCTATCGAACCTGCTCGAGATATCGCCTAGGTGTTTAAGCATAGGTGGGTCATTGTTATCAGCGTGACGGACAGTAATGCCCCACAGGACAACAAACATGTGCTGATAGACAGTGAGGCTATCATCTTGCCACAAGTGCCTTAAATCCAACGGCTATCTTTCACACCAAACCTTTCATCTTTGGCCTGTTTCACATCCCCATCAATACAAAGAGTACCTGATGTTAAAACCTCGGTTCAAATCCTCCACACTCAACGTGTTTATTCGTTATCTACTAGTATCCTAGTAATTCACATTAAAGAACAACAATGTTTTAGAATGGGTTCTTGACTTGCATGTGGATTAATGCAAAACCATAAAAGCTCCACCATGTGTGGAAGATCAGCGTTAAACGAAACTGAGAGACAAGTGATCATTCATTGCACGGCCAGAATTGGCACTTCCAATTATATGATAAATCGTGTGTAGGATTTTCACCTGCACTGACATGACGGAAGGAAATTGAGAAGCCGGAGGTGTCAAAATTCTGCTCTTTTGCACATTTAATATGTAGACATCCCCTTTACCCACTGAGATCAAATGGACAACCATCCAGAGAGGTGGTAAAAACTCGCTGTGTAGATCAACTTGAGTTTGTATAGTCATGAACCACATTGAAAAAGGGTTACATCTATAATAATAAATGTGTGGTGTGTGTGTGTGTGTTGTTGTGGTGTGTGTGTGTGTGGTGTGTGTGTATATTGTGTATTACTATATCGATATTATAAAGCAGGAGTGTCTGTCCGTCCGACCCTGAACTACTCCCTAAGTTTTGGAGCGAGCCCCGTCGAACCTTTTGTGGATCTTTTTGGGTCTAACGGGTGTCCTAAGGTGGTGGGAGTTTCATAAATCCTCGATACATTTATGATTTTTGAATTTGATCCGTACGAAGCTTCTCCCGACCGGAAGTAAACACAATAATGGGTTCGGCAGAACATTCGCTGGTTGATAATATCGTCATAAACAATTGTGATTTTGAGTTCCACACAATCGACCCAACTTTTACCCATTCTAAGGTGGGTGGTAGGTTTTTATAAATAGCTCATATAATTATGTTTTAATTTAGATCCATACGAAGTGTTTTTGTATCCTCCTTTTATCATCAGCAGATTTGTCTGTATTGGTTGCCACGTGAGAACGGTGTCTAATATCATTGACCTCTCGAGTGTTTGTATTTTGTCATATTAATGGTATGGTATTAATATGTGGCTGGAATGATGCTGTTTGGAATGATAAATCGAGTGATTGAGTTTAAAGCAGAATGAGGAAATGGTGTGAGGTGCTCCAGCGTGACTTCGCTGATTCAGTATTTGTAGTTTCGCCATTTTGACATCATTGAAATATTACCCACCTCACTTCTGTTGGGGTCAGCTGCAGCAAGCTATTTGTCTAAGTCCTTCACGCACTGGCTGTCCAGCCCTCCCATGCATAGCACGTGTACCTCGCTAGTGTATAATATGTCATGTATAATATGTCCCATATAGCATGTGTACAAAGTATAACATGCCACGCACAATCGCACATGTGTGCTCACAACAGCACAACATGTACAAAATCACAATCGTGCAAGTGTATGTGCAAACCATGACCCATGCACGTGCGTGTACATGCACCAACCACACCGGCCACCACCACACCCGCGAGTCCCCAAGTCCAAACGGAGCATCCTTGTGTGGTGAATCATCAAGCTTAACCACAGCAAGCAACCACGACCATGGACCAAGCTGTCTCCTTATCCAGGCTGCCACCAACGGAGTCCTCCCGGCCTTGAAGCGTCAAGCTTAAACACAGCAAGGAACCACGATCCATGAACAGGTTGCCTCCTTATCTTGCTGCCATAATGGAGCCTCCCCGATCTTGAAGCATCCAGCTTAACCACAGCAAAGAACTACAAACTCATGGCCAATCCCCTCCCCCATCCCCTCCGCATCTTCACCCCCCCCTTCTCCATCCCTGAGTTATGATGATGTAGATCCACGCAAATATCCCCGACGATGTACATATACATTAACCTCCTGATGTAGGTCACGACGATGCATACAACCTCCGTGTGGCCTCTGTACCTCTGAGAACACACCCGGTCTCGGTCTCTCCCTCTTGTCCCATCCTTCCCCAGTCTCACCCTCCTTATGAGACGAATCAGCAAAACCCAACAAGCCTGGCAAGGCGAGGGCACCAGACCATGACCTACATGCACATCAATCAGCTTCTACTCTGGCACCACATGCGCAGCCCCTCGACCCATAAAAAAGCTGCCACCACGGTTTGATTCTCACTCACATGGAAGTTGATGCATTCGGCACATCCTCGACACCACAAAAACTCAGTCTCTCTCATCCCTATCAGCCAGAACCTTGCAAGAGGGAGTTCAAAAAAGCTTGGGCCTTCCCTCCTGGCAGCACGGCAGCAGGAGTCAACAAGTCCCACCAAGCTGCAGGACCAGTCTGTGTCACAAACGCATGTCAGATGGCATGATAACAGTGCCTTGTGCACATATTATAGCATGTAAGCTGCCAATATGGTTCAAACCTCAGGTGGTGTGAAATCCTCAGTGTTGAAGAAAAGAAACAGTGCTGAAGGAGAAAGCAAAAGATGAAAGAGAAGAATGGCAGAAAAAGGAATACAGAAGAAGGAAGACAGAAGAAGAACATGAAAAAGATAACAAAGAATAAAGGAAGGAGAGGCAGATAGAAGAAGTAAGAGAAAGAATAAGAAAGCAGAAGGACAGGAAGATAAAGAAGGAAGATAGATGTAGAAACAGAAGTAAATAAAAACAAACAAGGAATAAGAAATTCAGGGCAACGAAACTCTCCAAAATCAATATGCAAGATCAGAGGCAAAAACAGTGGCAATGATTGCATTCTGCCTCCCATACCTGAGATCTCCCAGTCATTGTGTGTTACTTCAGTCGTTGTCAGTACAATCTGGTCAGGAAGACACAGTTGAAAACCTATTAAACCTTTTCGCTCTTGTGTGAAGAGGGGCCATCACCGTAAAATACAAAACACACAGGAAATGGTGCTCTGTGTTGAGGTGTGGTGGTGATTGTGATGTTTACCTCGATGTGTTTCGACTTATGAGTAACTTACAAGTACGTGTGTCGACGTGTGTCAACGATCGCGTAACGGCCTACAACTTATGGCAGCGTATGCGGGACGTGGTCATCATACGCTGGCATACGTCGAAAAATTTCCAGCATGCTTAAAATTTGTCGACGACTCGGGTACTACGACGTATGCCAGCGTGCTTCAGCGTGCTTCAGCGTGCTCTCTTACCTATACAAAAACTTACCCATAACGTATTCGACGTGTGCCAGCGTATTCGGCAAATTTCTCATACGTCGCATACGCTGGCTAAAAGGTCAAGTGTGACAGCGGCTTTAAGTATATCAGGCTTAAAGAAACAGGTTAGACCAGTGTGGGCACATTTAGAAATTGCCAATAGCTGGAGTATCTATCAAGGAGGTGAGGAAGGCTTTACAGAAGATTCAGGTTGGAGTGGAGGAAGTAAAGGAAACAGGTCTGTAATCCAAGAGTAGATAAGGCCGGGCCAGATAAATATTGCACCTAGTCCAGTAAACAACAACTTTTTGGAAAAGATTGGAAAACAATAGGGGAGAGATGAACTTGGTGGGAATCTTCTTTGGACCTTATAGAATTTCATACTAAAAGTCCCCGCAATGTCACATGTGAGCTAACGTCACTATACCGGAAATGACGTCATACCGTAAAATGCACTTTTAGAGACTTTTCATACTTATCTAATTGTTCTCTGTCACAAACACTTGCAGTAAATCTCACAGGATCAACAAAGGTTTCAGTTTTCGGCAGAAGGCATCACTGTATTTGTTTCCATGCTCAGTTTTCTCTTTCGCACCCCCTTGGTCGATGTTGAGGCTGTAGGTTCATCCGAAATAACCATCCGAACTTAGCGAGATCGTCCTCTTGTAGACCTGTGTCACCTCATCATATTCATCGTCAGAACTATTGTCAGACTGCACAAGCTCACTGGTCTTCACATTGGACCTCACGGCTTGGCTCATCGTCTACTTCTTCACCCAGTGCTGGTTTTTCAGAATTGCTGCAACCACCACCGCGACACTGACCACATAGCGGGTGACACTGAATGCCAGTCTTTCCTGTATCCGCATCGTCGCTCACATTCAGTCTTGCAAGTTGCATGAAATCAAATTTAAAAGAGTGTCTGGGGCTGGACGCTTACGCGTAAGTTTGGATACAGCTGTCCATCGACTAAATCCCAACCCCCATTCTGTCGTGGGTATATCACAACCTATAACCATTGTGTACCTGATGATAAACACGCATGGAATGTTCTTTTGATGCTGCAGACGTAGGTGGTAGGGATGCCGAGCTGGAGTTGGTATGAATTGGACACTTTGCAACTGCTTTCATAAAAACAATGATATCTGTGCTTGTTCAGGAAGATGTTGTCCTCGGAGCTCCATAAAGCGCTAGTAGGAACTCTTTCTCAGCAGATTAACGGAGCATTCTGATGATGAGGGGTTATTGAAGACTCCAAAGCACGTATTTAGATCTGGACGCTCAGTAGTAGCTTGAATGCTTTCTTCTTCCCTTGTCTATAGAGAGCCGAAGTTGGTATCGCACTAGTCATCGCATGCAGAAAAAAACAGATTGTGGGAGAATCCTCTGGTAGACGACTACTGGACACGTCTGATATGAAATACCTTGTTAGGGGTTGTTCCGCTCCCGGTTTAAAGAAGCAGATGCATTGTCGTGGTTGAGAAAGTTGAGTCAGCAAAATGTAGTTAAATCGCTATCTGTGCCTACAACTACTACGTCCTATCATGTGACAGTTCTATTGCAGTGCGAACAATCATCGTATCTGCATCGCCTCCGCGCATTTGTTACTCGTATCCCCGCTGTTCCAGCTGTACTTTCAAACCTCAATTAGCCTGGTCTTGTTCCTTCCATTTTCAAGAATCGATCTTGTCGAATGGTAATAGGCATGTCATCCACGGAACAATATCTCTGCGATTCGACCTTTTAGCTCTTCGTTGATGTTCACCGGTCTTTGTGCTACATACAATCACCGTAGCCGTCAAATATGACATAACTGGTTACATAGTGTCTTTGTACATAGGATACGTACGCGCTGCAACGTCGCTGTATGCCCGCATGTGTGTGCATACCACCCGTCGCAGTAGATAAACCTCCGCTTACAATGCACATGCTATCCTTGGGATAAGTTGTTCACTTGTGGCGTATGATTCTATCACACGGTATAGGATGGCCTCTTCTGTCTTTCTCATGATTTGTCATCGAACAATGACAAGGGGGAGGGCCAACTCATACTCTAGGCATGAAGCAAAGTCCTCATCTGATTTATCACGCAGATAATCCTGTTGAACAGTTGCATGGTATTCACGGTATGATTTCGTCGCGCACTTTCACGGAGTTGCCACGGTTGCCAATGAAGGACCCTATCCTTTCCGATGTAACTGAACATCACCGAAAGTCTGCCCGTTTAATTTCTTCATTGCTTCTGTAACCAATCTCTACTGCGGAATCACAGTTTGATGCTATCGTTGCCTACAACACCGGAACCTATTGACATCTATCATGACTTTGTGGCAAAGGTGAATGGACTGTTATCTCACGTAAAGTGTTTTCTTACATCCTGCTTATCCCGAAATTGGCGAGATTCCTAAGTTCAACATGTTCCTCAGAAGTAGTGAAACTGATGCCACAGAACTCTCAAAACGATGATTTAGCTCTGTACAGCCAGGCATAGCCGACCACCACCGGTCCAAAACACTGTCAGTCACGCCTCAGCGCACGTGTCAGGGCCTCCAGAACGTTTTTATTGCGCGCATCAAACTTTTCTATTGTCATGTCAGTCCAGACCCCACCCACATTTATCAATATGTCGGATTGTGAAGTTACCCATGACGAAAACTTCTGAACTCCTGCGTGGCCCTAAATGGAGTTCTTTCGTCCCCTCTTCCTGTCCAGGCTGGAGTTCCTCAAGGCAGCGTTGTGGGTCCTGTTCTTTTTCTGGTTTTCATCCATAATCTCTCCAACTCTCAGAGAAATCCTCTTTATCACTTTGCTGATGCCTCCACCCTCTTCCATACCATCGGTCATCCCTCAGCCTGGCAAGTAGAAGCTTCTTCGCTCACTGCAGATCTGAATAAAATCACAAACTGATCCAACACGTAGATCATGTCTTTCAATACTGACAAATCTCACACTCTCACGATGTCTCTCCGAAAGGATCGTTGGAACCCCGCCCCCCCCCAATCCACTTTCTCAACAATCCTCTATAAGAAGACCTTTCTTTCAAGCTTCTGGGTCTCGCTATCTGCCATGATTTTTCCTGGGAAAGCCACATTTCCAACCTGGCCTCCAAAGCCAGTCGCCGACTGGGAATCTCCATTGTGCAAAACCTTCCTCAGCCCACCTAAGCTCCTGACCACATAAAAAGCTTTCATCTGCAGCCTGATGCTCTCTCCTCTGGGCTGGTGCTCCTTTCACCCACCTTTCTCGGCTTCACGCTCTGGAAACCAAGGCATTTCGGATCATTGGTATCTCCCGCGATGATTCTGAGTCTTTGGGCCTCTCACTCTCTCACCGCAGGCAGGTTGTGGTCTTTCTGTCTTCTACCTTCTCCTCTCCAGTCTCGCCCACCCCTGCTGTGTCTGCAATTTGTCCACACCATATTTCCACAGGGCGCTCAAGGTCCGCCAACAACCCCCTTCTGGTAAAACTGCCAAAATCACGAATCATTGCTCACCTTCACTCTTTCATTCATCTTTTTTCCCGCCTTTGGAATAAACTCCCTCACTCTGTTCAATCCATTCTTCCCTCCAGGCCTTCAAAACAGCTGTTCACCACCACCTCTTATCATCCCCCATCCAAGTCCTCGATCTTTTCTACCCCCGTTAATCCACCCAAACCCACCTCCTTCAAATTCCCTGCTTTCCTTGCTGAAAGTCCCTTTAATATCCATCTTGTATACCCCATGTTCTCCGCTCTATTCCTCTCTCTTCTACAGATCCCGAATGTCTCTGTTCTCACTGTTTTATCCTTCCACTCCCGCCCTCTTGTCTCATGCCCCCTTGCTGTGCGATGTGTGCTCGCTCTCTACGAGCCTCTACAATGGATACAAAAAATAAATGAAATTAATAAAATGAAGAATCAATCCAGGTGAGTGACCACCTAGACAATGGGAAAACACGGCTCGTAAGCTTACACAATGTGTACGCACACCCTGCACAAGTATGTCTCTATATAAACATATATATGTTCACACGGAATTACTGCGATCATATTACATCTTCCCTCTGTCTGACCACAAAAGCTAAGAGTCCCACACAAAATACTTTTTTGCTTATTGTTCTCGAGCAAAGTTTGGGTGACTACAAAGCCACCATATAGGAATGCTGCTTATTATGCATTTGATGTTCTCCTGTAAAACCACCTTGACTTATCATGGGTAAGACTTCTTTATGAGCTTTTCGTTAAAGGTCGGTGAAGTGAAAGGCCTTACATTTTGCATGGTGGCAGCACGTCGATGTAAATCATGGACCGGTGACACTTTGCTGTGGAGACAAGGAGTGTGAACTCATTCGGTTAAATCCAAACTGTGCTCACTACGTTTGGGAAGTGTCTGCTCACCCCGCCAAGCTGAAGCACCTGCCGAGCTCTGCCATGGTCACAGAGACAAGTCTCAGCCTTGACACCCTTTCCCACTTCAATTGGTAATGGGATCACCTAGCTCCAGGTGGCCATAAACCTCAAAAATCAAAGGCATGATAAAAAGACGTTTTTTTATTTATTCGGACAGGAAAAGCTTTATGATATTTATGTTTCATTCCTCAAAGAAGTACTCTCTTCATCAGGCTTCTAAATGAGTGTTCCTCTTTTTTCCACTGTCATTTATCAGACGATGACGTGACATCTGGTGCATTTGCATTGCTAAATGAAACATCTATGTCACAAAGGGCGAGAGGAAAGAAGGAAATTAAATTATTATTAATATAATTTCTCACATTTCGATGCGTTTGATGTGACGACATGTTCAGTTTGTTTGTAAATCTGATAGAAAATGTCCCATCCCCATTGTAAGAGTAATACATCACCAGAAGTGTTGCCATGAGTGTGGGAAGGAAATAGTTTACTTGGTGCTATCGAACCTGCTCGAGATATCGCCTAGGTGTTTAAAGCATAGGTGGGTCATTGTTATCAGCGTGACGGACAGTAATGCCCCACAGGACACAAACAATGCTGATAGACAGTGAGGCTATCATTCTTGCCACCAAGTGCCTTAAATCCAACGGCTATCTTTCACACCAAACCTTTCATCTTTGGCCTGTTTCACATCCCCATCAATACCAAGAGTACCTGATGTTTAAAACCTCGGTTCAAATCCTCCACACTCAACATGTTTATTCGTTATCTACTAGTATCCTAGTAATTCACATTAAAGAACAACAATGTTTTAGAATGGGTTCTTGACTTGCATGTGATTAATGCAAAACCATAATAGCTCCACCATGTGTGGAAGATCAGCGTTAAACGAAACTGAGAGACAAGTGATCATTCATTGCACGGCCAGAATTGGCACTTCCAATTTTATGATAAATCTGTGTAGGATGTTTCACCTGCACTGACATGACGGAAGGAAATTGAGAAGCCGGAGGGTTCAAAATTCTGCTCTTTTTGCACATTTAATATGTAGACATCCCCTTTACCCACTGAGATTCAAATGGACAACCATCCAGAGAGGTGGTAAAAACTCGCTGTGTAGATCAACTTGAGTTTGTATAGTCATGAACCACATTGAAAAAGGGTTACATCTATAATAATAAATGTGTTGGTGTGTGTGTGTGTGTGTGTGTGTGTGTGTGTGTGTGTGTGTGTGTGTGTGTGATATTTGTGTATTACTATATCGATATTATAAAGCAAGAGTGTCTGTCCGTCCGACCCTGAACTACTCCCTAAGTTTTGGAGCGAGCCCCGTCGAACCTTTTGTGGATCTTTTTGGGGTCTTAACGGGTGTCCTAAGGTGGGTGGGAGGTTTCATAAATTCCTCGATACATTTATGATTTTGAATTTAGATCCGTACGAAGCTTCTCCCGATCCGGAAGTAAACACAATAATGGGTTCGGCAGAAACATTCGCTGGTTTGATAATATCGTCATACAATTGTGATTTTGAGTTCCCACACAATCGACCCAACTTTTACCCATTCTAAGGTGGGTGGTAGGTTTTTATAAATAGCTCAATATAATTATGATTTTAATTTTAGATCCATACGAAGTGTTTTGTATCCTCCTTTTATCATCAGCAGATTTGTCTGTATTGGTTGCCACGTGAGAACGGTGTCTATATTCATTGACCTCTCGAGTGTTTGTATTTTGTCATATTAATGGTATGGTATTAATATGTGGCTGGAATGATGCTGTTTGGAATGATAATATCGAGTGATTGAGCTTAAAGCAGAATGAGGAAATTGTGTGAGGTGCTCCAGCGGTGACTTTCGCTGATTCAGTATTTGTAGTTTCGCCATTTTGACATCATTGAAATATTACCCACCTCACTTCTGTTGGGGTCAGCTGCAGCAAGCTATTTGTCTAAGTCCTTCACGCACTGGCTGTCCAGCCCCTCCCATGCATAGCACGTGTACCTCGCTAGTGTATAATATGTCATGTATAATATGTCACATATAGCATGTGTACAAAAGTATAACATGCCACGCACAATCGCACATGTGTGCTCACAACAGACACAACATGTGCACAAATCACAATCGTGCAAGTGTATGTGCAAACCATGACCCATGCACGTGCGTGTACATGCACCACCACCACCGGCCACCACCACCACCCGCGAGTCCCCAAGTCCAAACCGAGCCATCCTTGGTGTTGAATCATCAAGCTTAACCACAGCAAGCAACCACGACCCATGGACCAAGCTGTCTCCTTATCCAGGCTGCCACCAACGGAGTCCTCCCGGCCTTGAAGCGTCAAGCTTAAACACAGCAAGGAACCACGATCCATGAACAAGGTTGCCTCCTTATCTTTGCTGCCATAAATGGAGCCTTCCCCGATCTTGAAGCATCCAGCTTAACCACAGCAAAGAACCACAACTCATGGGCCAATCCCCTCCCCCCATCCCCGCTCCGCATCTTCACCCCCCCTTCTCCATCCCTGAAGTTATGATGATGTAGATCCACGCAATATCCCCGACGATGTACATATACATTAACCTCCTGATGTAGGTCACGACGATGCATATCAACCTCCCGTGTGGCCTCTGTACCTCTGAGAACACACCCGGTCTCGGTCTCTTCCCTCTCGGTCCCATCCTTCCCCAGTCTCACCCCTCCTTATGAGACAATCAGCAAAACCCAACAAGCCGCTGAACAAGGCGAGGGCACCAGACCATGACCTACATGCACATCAATCAGCTTCTACTCTGGGCACCACATGCGCACCCCCTCGACCCATCAAAAAAGCTGCCATCCACGGTTTGATTCTCACTCACATGGAAGTTGATGCATTCGGCACAATCCTCGACACCACAAAAACTCAGTCTCTCTCATCCCTATCAGCCAGAACCTTGCAAGAGGGAGTTCAAAAAAGCTTGGGCCTTCCCTCCTGGCAGCACGGCAGCAGGAGTCAACAAGTCCCACCAAGCTGCAGGACCAGGCTGTGTCACAAACGCATGTCAGATGGCATGATAACAGGTGCCTTGTGCACATATTATAGCATGTAAGCTGCCAATATGGGTTCAAACCTCAGTGTGGTGTGAAATCCTCAGTGTTGAAGAAGAAGAAACAGTGCTGAAGGAGAAAGCAGAAAGATGAAAGAGAAGAATGGCAGAAAGAGGAATACAGAAGAAGGAAGACAGAAGAAGAACATGAAAAAAGATAACAAAGAATAAAGGAAGGAGAGGCAGATAGAAGAAGTAAGAGAAAGAATAAGAAAGGCAGAAGGACAGGAAGATAAAGAAGGAAGATAGATGTAGAAACAGAAGAAAAAATAAACAAACAAGGAATAAGAAAAATTCAGGGCAACTGAAACTCTCCAAAATCAATATGCAAGATCAGAGGCAAAAACAGTGGCAATGAGTGCATTCTGCCCTCCCATACCTGAGATCTCCCAGTCATTGTGTTGTACTTCAGTCGGTTGTCAGTACAATCTGGTTCAGGAAGACATAGTTGAAACCTATTAAACCTTTTCGCTCTTGTGTGAAGAGGGGCCATCACCGTAAAATACAAAACACACAGGAAATGGTGCTCTGTGTTGAGGTGTGGTGGTGATGGTTATGTTTACCTCGATGGTGTTTCGACTTATGAGTAACTTACAAGTAACGTGTGTCGACGTGTGTCAACGATCGCGTAACGTGCCTACAAATTATGGCCAGCGTATGCGGACGTGTGCATCATACGCTGGCATACGTCGAAAATTTTCCAGCATGCTTAAAATTTGTCGACGAACTCGGCTGACTACGACGTATGCCAGCGTGCTTCAGCGTGCTTCAGCGTGCTCTTAACGTATACAAAACTTACCCATAACGTATTCGACGTGTGCCAGCGTATTCGGCAAATTTCTCATACGTCGGCATACGCTGGCTAAAAGGTCAAGGTGTGACAGCGGCTTTAAGTATATCAGGGTTAAAGAACAGGTTAGGACCAGTGTGGGCACATTTAGGAATTGCCAATAGCTGAGAGTATCTATCAAGGAGGTGAGGAAGGGCTTTTACAGAAGATTCAGGTTGGAGTGGAGGAAGTAAAGGAACAGGTCTGTAATCCAAGAGTAGATAAGCTCCGGGCAGATAATATGCACCTTAGTCCAGTAAAACAACGACTTTTTGAAAAGATTGGAAAACAATAGGGGAGAGATGAAACTTGGTGGGAATCTTCTTTGGACCTTTATAGAATGTCATACTAAAAGTCCCCGCATGTCACATGTGAGCTAACGTCACTATACCGGAAATGACGTCATTACCGTAAAATGCACTTTTAGAGACTTTTTCATACTTAATCTAATTGTTCTCGTCACAAACACTTGCAGTAAATCTACAGATCAACAAAGGTTTCAGTTTTCGGCAGAAGGCATCACTGCTTATTGTTTCCATGCTTAGTTTCTCTTTCGCACCCCCTTGGTCGATGTTGAGGCTGTAGGTTCATCCGAATAAACATCCAACTAGCGAGATCGTCCTCTTGTAGACCTGTGTCATCTTCATCATATTCATCGTCAGAACTATTGTCAGACTGCACAAGCTCACTGGATTCTTCACATTGGACCTCACGGCTTGGCTCATCGTCTACTTCTTCACAGTGTCTGGTTTTTCAGAATTGCTGCAACCACCACCGCGACACTGACCACATAGCGGTGAACACTGAATGCCATCTTTCCTGTATCCGCATCGTCGCTCACATTCAGTCTTGCAGTTGCATGAAATCAAATTTAAAAGAGTGTCTGGGCTGGACGCTTACGCGTAAGTTGATACAGCTGTCCATCGACTAAATCCCAACCCATTCTGTCGGTGGTATATCACAACCTAACCATTTGTACCTGATGATAAACACGCATGGAATGTTCTTTTGCTGCTGCAGACGTAGGTGGTAGGGATGCGAGCTGGAGTTTGGTATGAATTGACACTTTGCAACTGCTTTCATAAAACAGTGATATCTGTGCTTGTTCAGGAAGATGTTGTCCTCGGAGCTCCATAAAGCGCTAGTAGGAACTCTTCTCCAGCAGATTAACGGAGCATTCTGATGATGAGGGTTATTGAAGACTTCCACGCACGTATTTAGATCTGGACGCTTCAGTAGTAGCTTGAATGCTTTCTTCTTCCCTTGTCTATAGAGAGCCGAAGTTGTATCGCAACTAGTCATCGCATGCAAAAAAAACAGATTGTGGAGAATCCCTCTGGTAGACGACACTGACACGTCTGATATCAAATACCTTGTTAGGGTTGTTCCGCTCCCGGGTTTAAAGAAGCAGATGCAATTGTCTGGTTGAGAAAGTTGAGTCAGCAAAATTAGTAATCGCTATCTGTGCCTACAACTACTACGTCCTTATAATGTGACAGTTCTATTGCAGTGCGAACAATCATCGTATCGGCATCTGCCTCCGCATTTGTTACTCGTATCCCCGCTTGTTCCAGCTGTACTTTCAAACCCTCAATTAGCCTGGTCTTGTTCCTTCCATTTTCAAGAATCGATCTTGTCGATGTAATAGGCATGTCATCAGCGAACAATATCTCTGCGGATTCGACCTTTTAGCTCTTCGTTTGTGTTCAACGGTCTTGTTTGCTATCATACATCACCGTAGCCGTCAAATATGACATAACTGGGTACATAGTGTCTTTGTACATAGGATACGTACGCGCTGTACACGTCGCTGTATGTCCATGTTGTGCCATACCACCGTCGCAGTAGATAACCTCCGTCTACAATGACATGCTATCCTTGGGATAAGTTTGTTCACTTGTGGCGTATGATTCTATCACACGTATAGGATGCCTCTCTCGTCTTTCTCATGATATGTCATCGAACAATGACAAGGGGTGAGGGCCAACTCATATCTTAGGCATGAGCAAAAGTCCTCATCTGATTTTATCACGCAGATAATCCTGTTGAACAGTTGCATGGTATTCACGGGTATGATTTCGTCGCGCACTTTCACGAGTTGCCACGGTTGCCAATGGAAGGACCCTATCTTTCCGATGTAACTGAACATCACCGAAAGTCTGCCCGTTAATTTCTTCATTGCTTCTGTACCAATCTCTACTGCGGAATCACAGTTGATGCTATCGTTGCCTACAAACCCGGAACCTATTGACATCAATTCATGACTTTGTGGCAAAGGTGAATGGACTGTTAGCCACGTAAAGTGTTTTTCTACATCCTGTTATCCCGAAATTGGCGAGATTTCCTAAGTTCAACATGTTTCTCAGAAGTAGTGAAACTGATGCCACAGAACTCTTCAAAACGATGATTTAGCTCTGTACAGCCAGGCATACCGAGCACCCACCGGTTCAAAACACTGTCAGTCATGCCTCGCCACGTGTCAGGCCTCCAGACGTTTTTATTGCGCGCATCAAAACTTGTTCTATTGTCATGTCAGTCCAGACTCCCACCCACATTTATCACTATGTCGGATTGTGAAGTTACCCATGGACGAAAACTTCTGGAACTCTGCGGTCATCTTGGCATCCAACTTGGACATTTGCTGAAGATACAAGTGAGCATATTTTGCATAGCCAAGTGTCGGCTGCATGGAAATGTGGAATCATTCCGCGAATCGTTTCGAGATGCAATTGCCAATCACCACATCGCTCGGCACGTACAAATTCGCGCATCAGTGTTACCTGATTGAAATACTGAACCCAAAGTTTGGCTGTCGGCTAGTATTCGTGGCCTGGAGCTTGACAGCCTCCAGCTTTTCAATGACCATGCTCAAAACAGTACTGTTGGTGATGTCTTCCATAGGTTGGTATTCATTTGTGACAGTTTCATGAAGGGAACCAAGTTGTGCACAAGAGTCCTCCTCGATTTCAATTTCACTCAAGAGAAACGACCGCTATGCTGCCTGCGTGAGTAATGCGCGCGCAATGCCCTAGCATATGCATGACCTGTCAAAATCTTATCAACTGAGTCAGTTGCGTAAATAAGTGACACAAAATCTTTGAGTCCACTTCCACTCATTATTATCCAACAGCCCCATGAATGACATGAGTAGATGGAATCCACCTAGTTACCACAGTATTGAGTGGTTTATAAAGTATGACGTCACTTCCGTGTAGCGACGTTAGCTCACACGTGACACTCCGGGACTTTTAGTATGTTGTTTCTGATAATCACATGAAGGTAACGCTGCGGCAAGGTTTCATTTCTCCCCTATTTTTTTCCAATCAAAAGTCGTTGGTTTACTGGACTACCTGAGAGTATAGTTGGAGGAGGCTAAGGAGGTAAGCGACATGTTAACAGATATTTTCAATAGTTCCCTGGAGTCAGAACAGGTATCGGAGGATTGGAGAGTAGCAAATGTAACACCATTATTTAAGAAAGGATCCAGAGAATAATTGGGAAACTATAGACCTGTTAGCTTGACTCCAGTTGTGGGAAGTGTGGTAGACATTAATTAAGACCAGATGAGGAAACATTTAAATAAATACAAACTAATTAAAGGTAGTCAGCATGGGTTTACCAAAGATAGTTCCTGTTTAACAAAATCTTTTGGAGTTCTATGAAGCAGTGTCTGATTGGGTGGATGAGGGAAAGGCAGTGGACATAGTATATCAAGACTTAAGAAGACATTTGATAAGTACACATCGAGGTTGTTAGCCAAAGTGAGAGCTTGTGGAGTGGTTGGTCAGGTAGCTAATTGATTGCAAACTGTCTTAGTATATGAAGCAAAGAGTGGCTGTGAGCGGGAGGATGTAAATAGTGGGGTACCTCAGGATCAGTACTCGGACCATTACTATTCATTATTTACATCAACGATTTGGATAATGGGGTGAAGAGTAATATTTTCATATATGCAGATGACACAGTTTGGAGGTGAGGTGGATATCAGAGGGGGTGGTGATCAGATTCAGGAAATTATTGATACTTGCATAGATTGGGTAAAGATTGGCAGATAGAATTTAACCTGAGCAAGTGTAAGATGTTGGGGATGGGAAAGAACAATGAAAATAGAGATTACATGATGCAAGGGGTAATTGTGGAGCGTGTCACACAGGAGAAGGATCTGGGGGTGGTAATAGATATGGGATGTAAGCAGGCAGCACAGTGTCAGGCAGCACAGTGTCAGGCAGCTATAGGTAAAGCAAATCGGGTTTTAGGCTGTATAAGGAGGGGGATCAATTATAAATCAAAAGAGCTGGTGTTAACATTGTACAGGAATTTAGTGAGGGCCACATCTAGAATATTGTGTGCAGTTTTGGTCACCACAACTCAGGAAAGACATAGATGTCATGGAGATTGATCAGCACATGGCTACTAGATTGATTCCGGGCCTAGACTCAGCTGTGAGGAGCGCCTGAAGGAGACAGGGCTTTATACAGTAGAAAGGAGGTGGTTACGAGGAGATATGAGGGAGATGTTTAAGATAATGAAAGGTATAGATCAAGTAAGTGCAGATTAATTATTCAACAGAGAAGACAGTGAGAGGACCAGGGGTCATAGCCTGAGAGTAAAGAGGAGGAGATTTAAGACAGTAGTAAGGGAGGGGACTTTTACTGAGAGAGTAGTTAATGCATGGAATGGTCTCCCTGGAAAGGTAGTGGCAGCAGAAACAGGAGATAAGTTTAAATTAGAATTAGATAGGTACCTGGAAGTTATGGAGATAGAGGGGTACCGTGATGTTGACAGGACTTTTAGGGAGTTTGAGGATTGATGGGTGATTGTGTGCATGTGTACGGAGTGTTGTTGGTGGGGGTCTCCCCAAGCGGTGTTGTGTGGTTGATGTTGTTTGTGTTTTAACCAAGCCCATACCCCCTCCCCTGAGGGGAAGGGGAATTTTTTTTGGCATTTTATTCTTTGGATCTTGTGTTGATAAATCAGAATGGTGTTCGTGCAGGCATGATGGGCTGAATGTTGTCAACCTGTGTCTGATTTCCTTGTATATCCTTGTATAAAAACGAGGACTGATCTCAGTAGCAGAAACAGTGAAACAAAACAACGAGCCGATGAAGACATTAAGTTTGGCAAAAGCAGAAATGTATTTTCATAGTAAGGGTTCCTTACACCTGGTAACACGAGAATTAAAACCAAATCATATGAAAAGAAAAGTAAGCAAAGTAAAAAGGCAAAACAAGTTTTTAGATATGAAGGTGGAAACAGGAGAAACATACATGATTAAAGTAATAAAATAATCCATAAAAGGCAATAACAAGACAACTTTGGCACATAAAGTAGTCAAAAGTAATTCCAGAACCAGTGACCCACTGAACCAAAAGTCAGGACGTGGGTGGGCCAGGAGAGAATGTTTTGTGGGAGAGGAATAGAGGAGAAGACAGGTATATTTGGATGGTGTGAAAGGGAGACTTTGAATGTGCTGGAAAACATGATCATCTGTGGAAGAAGGAATGTGCCATGGGGAGAGGAGGGGGGG
>CM068957.1:148643710-148656133 GCA_035128595.1 Eptatretus atami | reverse complement strand
AGGTCATATTATTAATATAAATTAAAGATGACTGCCATTGGGATGCACAAATTCCAAGAAAACGCAGAAATAGCCACAACTTAGCTACGATGTGTCACAGGAAAATGATTTTGGGATCGAGACTCAGGTTTTTGGTTTTGAGAAATTCAGTGAAATTCTCAGAATAACCTCAAGACTCAAAGCAGGAGGACTTCTCTTTAAAATATCAAATTTAATCCCATTTTCTACAAGTAAGACAGCCATTTGTCAGCAAAATTGAAGATCCTCCTCTGGTGTTAATTTCATGTATTACTCTGGTGTTAGAAATTGACTTTCTCCTTTGGTATTCTGCAGAATTAGTTATTCTTATGGGACTGGTCATTTTTTATCAGAGCAAATAGGGTGTCAATGAGTGAAAAAAGAATCATTTGGGAATGTTCTCCCATTATATTTGCAGTGCTCTGGCTCTGGTGACAAAAATTGAGGGCTGTTATTTCAATGTGACTTCTATTAGATCAGAGAAGGTTGATAATCTTGTATCAAGAAATGACTGTTTTCTCTTTCATATTCAGGCAATGTCTGAAGATGGATCCGTTGTGTGATTTCTGAGGTTATGCTATTACTTTGGATCTTGGTTATGTCTGGCAGAAGGGTCTGGTGAGCATGTTGAATATCAGTGCTGAGCGGGATGACAGCCTGCATGCGAAATTGGAGAAAAAAGACTCTGCCAATCCCCATTCATGCCAAATGTCGGCAAGACTATACTCAGCCATCAAATATTTCCCACTGTAAGAGACAGAGGGAACAAAAGTCTACTGAGAGAGAAATATATCTGAAAAACTGCATTCTAAAGTTATTGTTTTAAATATAAAATCCAACTGTTCTGTGCAAGGCCCGTCAAAATACTATAAAGGAAAAGATCAGAGGATACCATTGAAAACTCATGACAAAGTCATGAAGGTGAAGCAAAACCATTGTTGCAATCTATTATCACGAAAGACAATAAACGTGATGATGAATGGCGGGCAGTGGCGAAACTTCTCTTGCAAATTATTTCTGACCTTATCACTGCCAAAGGAAGATACCATCATGACTGCCAGCTACATTTCAACTGTGGTAATCAGCTTTCTGGCAATGCAGATAGTGAGAAAAGACTACGTGGTTTGCCAGTTGGATCAGTAGCAAATCATAAGCATGAAGCTTTCAAGAGGTTGTGTGACTATCTGATGAAAAATGAGGATTGTCAGCACTCTCACCCAGAATTGGTTGTGTTAATGGAAGGTTATCTGGAGGGAGAGGAGGGATACTCATCAAAACAGTTTGGCAATAAGTCACCTCTGGAACAAACTTCCACACTCTCTTTAATCCCACTCTTCCTTCCAGGTCTTCAAAACAGCTTTTCACCACCATCTCTTATATTCCCCCATCCAAAGTCTTGATCTTTACTACCCCCGTTAATCCACCCCAAACCCACCTCATTCGAATTCCGTTTTCCTTCCTGAAAGTCCCTATAGTACCATTTTGTTTTCCCCGTGTATCCCGCCCCATCCCTCTGCCTTCCACAGATATCCCATTGTCTTTATTCCCCACTATTTTGTGCTTCCCTCTCCTGCCCCTCTTGTCTCCTACCTTGTTATATGTGTTTGTGTATTAGCTCTTAGACGAGCCTCGACTTGGTATCGAAAAAAATAAATAAATAAATAAAACAAATAGTATTTTGGACAGGAATTGATAGCCACGAGTGAGCTGAGAAAGGAAACCGTCTGTGTATTCCTAGATACTGGCAATAGGATCCTCAGATCTACTTATGAGTCCAGTGGTTTGACACAGGAGGCTATTATAGACATGGTTGCCGCTCTCATTCAGGATGAGATAGGATCGAAAGCGTATTATGCCACTCAGTTTCCTAAAATGTTTCAATTAGGTGATGGTGACTTAGTCCCATCATTCCTTAAGCACCTCATGGATGGGATAATCAAGAAAAGTCTAACGTTCTGGCAGTCACAGAACGACACCATACTGCCATTGCACACGGCATTATATCAGCTGTTACATCACGCTCTTTCTTATCTCCTCTCTGTTAGAAATTTCTTTTGCACATCAATCGGAAGTTAGACTCGTGAACTGATTGATATCCTAAGTAGCTTGTCATTTGCAGATGATTAAAGGAAGATCCAGCATTTGTATGATGCACTCATGCCTGGGGGGGAGGGAATCAGTTGTATTATCTGTCAAAGGATCTTGTGAACTCAATATTTGACAATGCTGATATCAATGCCCATACACTTAAAGGTCGAGATGCTGTGGGTGGTATTGCATGTGTGATCTCTGCAGGAACAGACCACGGGCAGCATGTCGTCCCTCGTTCCAACCGTTTCACACCTGCAGTTCAGACAGGTCAGTTTGGTCAAGTTCCAATCAAAGTGTACAAAAAAAACTACTGCCATCGGTCTCAAATCAGTCATAATTGGTCCACCTGAACCTCAAAAAACAAACCCACCATTTCTATCGCAAGCTAAATCCTTGGATAATGTTTGGTTGACAAGATTTTCCCTGGGTATCCCTGTGGCACAATGTCCCTCATGGAGTGGTTTCATGCAAATGGAAATAAGAGGGGAAGCACCAGAAAAGGACGATTGAGATTTTGCCCTTCATAAATCAGAATCCCTTCTAACCAGTAACCATTTTCTCTGCACTCACTTCTGCAAAGAAATTGTGTTAGCAACATGGGTTGGGAATGTGCCCAGTTACCTTTGATCCATCTCTGTACATCAAAGCAGCTGAAATTGTCCAATCCTCTCTAGAGCTCAACAATATCAATATCATTCCTGGAGGGTTTAATTTGCTCATTTCATTTATGGGTTCCATTGGTTACATAATGAGTGGTAGGTTTCAGTGCTATCCAACATGAGGAAAAAAAGACATTGGCCATTTTTGATAGTGAAAAGGAGGACTGGGGGTTGTGAATTAATTTTCTCAGCTGGGCTCGACTCACAATGAAGTTGCCTGCCTCGGTGAGCTATTTCTCTGGAAGTTGTATGGGGTAGTTTGGTGTACCTCTCTAGACAAGCATGTTACATACTGTATATGAGGTGAGTGAACAGAACTACAGTCTCCTCAGCTGGGTTCCCACTGGAAAGCTTGTCACCAACTTCAGCTTTCTGTGCTCCTACTCGTTTCTGTGTCTCTTTTCAGTCGTTTCTGTACTCCTACTATGCATGGTATCAGCGGCTGCAAAGTACCGCTCCCACAGAGCACACTTAACAGTGCAACAATGGTCGGGCAACGAGTTGTCTCTCACTGAGTGGGGATGGCAATTCAGAGATGGGATGCTATTTCCAGTGGACACTGATCGACCAATGGCACTGGATAGGGTACTACACATGGTATCATGTGGGTGCAAGGGAGGTTGTAGGAAGAAATGCAGTTGCCGCAATGCTGGCCTATTCTGCACCCCCATGTGGTCTATGTGCATTGGGCTAACATACGCCAATGCCTGTCTGATTGATGGTTTTGAAAGCGATTCTGCTGATCCATGGAATGAGTATGTTACACCTTCCAGTTGTGATGATATGTTTCACTTTCCATTTTCTGCATCTGGCATCGTTGAATATATTTTGTTTGAATTTACAAATTATCCTGCAAATGTCACCCTCAAATTGAATTTATGAGGGTTCCATTGAATTCCTCATACCCCAAAACCTGGGTCTAGACCCTCAAATTATCTTCCTAGGACAAGTAATATCAAGGAGATAGAGGGGTATGGGGATGTTGATAAGACTTTTAGGTAGTTTGAGTATTGATGGGTGATGGTGTACGGAGTGCTGTTGGTGGGGGTCTTGTTAAGGGGGGTGGTGTGGTTGATGTGTGTTTTTAACCAACCCCA
Organism: Eptatretus atami; assembly: GCA_035128595.1. NCBI lineage: Eukaryota > Metazoa > Chordata > Myxini > Myxiniformes > Myxinidae > Eptatretus > Eptatretus atami. The sequence goes on along the minus strand of CM068957.1, from coordinate 148,652,268 downwards.
TGCCCCCTCTCCGAGGGGAAAAAATAATAATAATAATAATAAATATACAGTAAATAAAAAAAATTACAACAAAAAATAATACAAAAAATACAAAAACAAAAAAACTGCAAAAAAAAACGACAATTTTTTTTTCTTTCATTAATTAAAAACTTTTTTGCATTTTCTTTGTATCTGGGATTGGTGTGGTGTTTGCACAAGCATGATGGGCTGAATGGCCTCCACCTGTGTTGGATTTCCTTGTTGTTTCCTTGTTGTTATGGCTCTGTTGGTGTTTTCCTGATATTTGTGAATTGTGATGGTGGCCATCTTGGATTTTGAGTTGTCCTCAAGTGGGATTTTGGGGACTTTACTCCAAGTTGTTAGGGAGACATAAAAGCAACTTTACTGAAAAAAAAAATCTTTCAACATTTTTTTCTCAGTTTCAACTAATGTGCTATTTAAACATCAATAAATTATTGCCGACTTTTTAAAAGAGTTGTCTATTTTTTGCTGGTACCGTTGTTAAACTCCTTAAAATTGATACCCAAACTACTACTATGAAGGTAATAACAAAAAAAAAAATGCTTCATTTGTTCATCTATGTATTTTAAGGATGTTTTTTACAGTTTTAAAGAAAGAAAAATCTTCTTCATACGGGGTTATTTTGACATTTTCATGTGGTCGAGGAGATCACACTGTATATAATATAGTTGTCTTTTTGCAGTGAAGATTTATCATAATCCAGGTCAGTGGAGCAGAACAGAAGCATGGGGCTCACATGATTATGACACTTGCCAGATACATTTTTCAGAGATAGACTTGTAATTGGTTTTCAACTTTTATTGCCTGCTGATATAGAGCAGTAAAGATATGGTAGAATTTCTGCTGACCTAGAACAAATTGAAACAGAGATGCTCTCTTTTGCATAGGCTTCAGTGCACCCTTTAGTAACAACCTACTCAAAATCAGACAAAATCAAATCAGGGGAAATTAGTCTAATTGGCATAAATCCAAGATGGTGGGCTGCTGAGAAGTTCATTGTGCAATCTCCCCAATAACCCTCTTCGGGGCAGACAAGTTTTATGCAGAATATTGCTTTTTATATCCAGTGGGCTGGTTATGAATTTGCCTACACTTCATTGAATAGAATTCACTTCCCAGTGGTGATAAAATCGAAAGAGTTTCAACAGACGTTAAACAGAAATATCGAGTATGACTGTCGTTTCTGTGCTCCTGTGTGTGTATTTACATGTGTTCGTGAATCATGATCATGGATTTTTATTGATGAAGCATGGATGAATGTGTTTTCTGTGGGAAAGATCTCGCTAATGGTCAAGAAATTGTGCAAATCATAGCAAAGGATGCCGAAGGGGTAAACCGTGATGGTCTGTGCAGGCCAGCCACTGCTCGTCTTGTGCAAGAAAAATCATTGCAATCAGAAATCGATTCGGTCGATCAGAAAAGGAAAAGGGCCAACAAACCAGGGGTTCAACCATGCATGCGTCACTCTCGAAAACCGGTTTTCAGCTTCTCAGATCATTGCTCTATGTGTGGAACTGTGTTGAAGAATAAATAATGACACCATGATGACGACTTCATATTTACAAGTAATAGTCCTAAGGTTCTGTCATGAGAGATGTGATGAATGGGTTGAAGCTGTCTAAGGAAGGATTGAATATGCGCAGGATCTTCATGCGGCGGACGCAATCTATCACGAAATGTGTCATGTAAATCTTTGGACTGGGAAGCAGTTCCTTTCTCAATGTCAGCGCCAACAAAACCCAGCAAAGCACTTGCATTTGGGAAGGCTGGCAAATTTTTCATGAGAGGAGGAATTTCTCAGTCATTTATGAATTGAGAGAAAATGATGATGAGCAGCCGACTGAGTGATCTTCTTCAACATATGTCTGCTATCTGTACTGATGCATACAGTGGCAAGTATAGGAAACATAAACGGTGTGAACATTTGGGTGATAATGTTGTAATATCGAACATCACTAGAAAACCGAATGCAGTCACTTCCTTTCAGAAGCACAACAGAAAAAATTCTTCAGAAATTCTTTGAGATGCCAAAAAAAGGACAATCCGGTGGCAGAAAAACATGGAGTCATCAATGCGGCAGTAGCGCTGATAAAAAGTGACATTAATAATGACACCGAAGCATAAAACAATGGACAAAAACAATTATTATTTTATTTTATTTATTAGCTGGCTTACGGAGTTGCAAAACGATTTGTAAAAGAAACACCTCTACAGATTACAAAGGGAAATGATTTAAGGGATTAATAGGGGAGGAATGGTGGGGGATTGGGACACATTACAGAAGGAAAGGGCATGTTTAATCTGCTTTTGAACGTTTAATCTGCTTCAATGAAGCAGGAAATTTCATCACAAAGCCAATTTATGTTTATTTTACATGTTTATTTCAATTGTGTTGTGTTTATTTATGGCTGCCATCCATCTTCTATATTTTGTCAAAGCCAAGGATCCCAACCCCCTTATTCCCATAGGAAATTGGTTTTAACTATTGCAGTTTTGAATAACATGGCATTTTCCAAAAATGTAACCCCTGCTATATTTAAAGGTTTACTGTATATTTACTGTATACTCTCACACCACATATCCCTTAGGCTATGACTATCATTTACGAAAAAAAATGAGGCATGAGACAAAGTGAGTGAGAAAAACAAATGGCACATAAACTACAATGATGACATAATCTTCATCTTCTCCTCCTTCCTTTATCAGGTGTAAAGTCCAAAGGTACCAAGCTTCTGCCCTGCCTTGACCACAATACTCCTCCACTTCCCCCTGCCCTAAAACAACACTCTCCACTCTCCAACCACCCCCACTTTATTGATATCCCTCCTCAAACAATCTACTCATCTCAACCACAATCTACCTCTACTGCCTTGCTCCCTCAACCTTTCCACTCTCTTTGTCATTCTCTCTTCCTCCATCCGCACCAAGTATCCAGCCCATCTCAGCCGCTATTTCACCAATCTCCCTGTCAAGCTCATGGACACATCAATCTCCTCCCTCAGTTCATCCATCCCCTTCTATCCACCCTTTTCACTTTACTAATCCTCCTGCCTCGAATAAGAATCCCTTATTATGCAGTGGGTACTTCTTTGACAACTGTGTCCTTTTTGTGAGGTTATTTTTTAACTCAAGGAGATATAATCAGCCTTGTCTTTTCATCGACAGATTTTTTTGCAAATCCATCAGATTACTCTGAACAAATTAAAAATGTGCCATAAGGAGATTTTGTTGCTGTTTGTAAATGGGTGGGAAGGCAAACAACAGGAAGGAGCTGATTGAGGATCTTTTTGGACAGATTGATCATGATGGACGAGTGAGAAGATACATCTCCAATGGTTTTGAATAAACTATTGGAAAGGACTGAAAAGTGCAGAATAAAGTCTAATTCAAAGTACAGTATGTGTTGAGCATTACAGAAAGAAAAGCAATTTTCCTTTTTCCTGGCTTAGAAGAGAACTCTATGAGTAAAGCAGTAGTTCCTTTGCCAGACAGACAGTGGGGTTTACATGCTCAGGGGATACAAGCAAGGTGTTTAAGCCAATGAGAGAAGTAAGCTACAAGATCAATTTAAATGTGAGATTTTCAATCCTGACAAATCTCACATTCTCACTTTGTCTCTCTGAAAGGACCATCTGGAAACCTCCCCTCCCCTCCCCATCTACTTTCTCAACAATCGTCTTGAAGTCCTTTCATTCAAGCTTCTGGGTCTCACGATCTGCCATGATCTTTCCTGGGAAAGCCACATTACCAAGCTGGCCTCCAAAGCCAGTCGCCGACTGGGCATCCTCCATCGTGCAAAGTCCTTCCTTGGCACAACTGAGCTCCTGACCACATACAAAGCTTTCATCCACAGTCTGATAGAGTACTGGTCTCCGCTCTGGGCTGGTGCTCCCGCTTCACACCTTTCTCGGCTTCACGCTGTAGAAGCCAAGGCATTTAGGATCATTGGTATCTCCGGTGATGAGGCTGAGTCTTTGGGTCTCTCACTCTCACACCACAGGCAGGTCGGTGATCTCTTGGTCTTCCACCATCTCCTCTCCGGCCTCACCCCCCCCCCCCCCCCCCCCCCCCCGTTCTCTCTCTGAGATATGTCCCCCTTCCCATATTTTTGCTGGGTGCTCAAGGTCCACCAGCAACCCCCTTCTGGTAAAATCACGAATCACTGCTCACCTTCACTCTTTCATTCCTCTTTTTCCCCACCTTTGGAACAAACTCCCACACTCTCTTCAATCGCACTCTTCCCTCGAGGTCTTCAAAACAGCTGCTCACCACCATCTCTTATCTTCCCCCACCCATAACCATGATCTTTTTCCCCCCACTAGTCCACTCCAAACCCAGCTCCTTCAATTCCCTGCCTTCCTTCATGAAAGTCCCTGTTGTGTAAGGACCTGAAAGTCCCTGTAGTGTCAATCTTGTTTTCCCTGTGTACCCCGCCTCATCTCTCTTCCTTCCACAGATCTCCTGATGTCTCTGTTTCCCATTGTTTTTTCCATCCATATCCCGCCCCTCTTGTCTTCTGCTCCCTTTGTTGTATGTTCTGTGTGTTAGCTCTTGTATGAGCCTCGATATTGTATACAAAAAAAAAATAATTGTGATCTTATGCCATGTTGATTTGTTCACAAGGCTTCTGTGTTCTCTTGTGATGTATGATCAATCAATAGGGTAGATTAAATTGAGAGAACGATTAATATGTGGTTTAAAAGATGGTTTAATGTACTTCTCTTTCAACAAAACCACTTTATGGTGAAAACATGAAGTTGTATCTCACAATGAGGGCAGTATTAGAGGAATATAAGAATGCTAAGGTGAGGGTTTATTGCTTCTTACAAAACTCTACTATTAACTCTGTTAAAATGGAAACAAAATTAATTGCACGTAAAATGAGGGAAGAAATAGAAATCTGTTCAAGCAGTGTTTGAGACAGTAGATTGACAAAGACAAGAGGAAGTTATGAGAGCAACTCAAATAGAAATACAAGGCCTTGCATGGAGAACATAAAGGTGTTGATCTTCCTTCAAAAAGAATGTTAAGAGGGGTTTTATGGAAATTGAGGTGAGGAAAAGACAGAAAAATGGCATTACTAGTTTCCACAATGTAGAAATGGCAGCAAGGAGCATGAGGGACCAACTTCTTCGAAGAAAATTGTCTTGAGTTGATATTTGGAAAGGTGAGGAGGTTCATCAGACAAGTTTCTTGATAATATCTACCCATGATGTTATGCTAACATTAGCCAAACTTTCCCAGTGGGAAGGAAAAGTAAGTGATTTTTTTGTTCGGGAACATGTGCTGATTATAATCTGTTCTGTTGTTTCTGTACAAGGATGTCACACAGTAAGTCACAACAAGGTGCTTGAAATCCTTTGGTGTAACCAGTGAGAGTGCAGTAACAAAGCAAGTGAGAATTACAGGTTGGTCTGTTTTGAATCCCTCATCTCAACCAAGGCTCATGATGTTCAGAACAAAGGTTAAATTCCCATATTTGAGTGGAACAAGTTTTTGTCCATTGTTTACAATTCGTTTTAAAATACAATGATGGCCACTTGTGCCTTTTCCCTGCATTTGATTTACATGTGAGCTCCACGATAAGCCTTGCTGAGATCACAATAACATGCTCGCAGACCAACACTTGTTATATGAAGAAAGTTATTGAACATAGTTACCATTAAGCTGTGGCCTGAATTACAAAATAACCTCTTGTTTTAAAAAAAACAAAATGTGTTTATTATCAGGCTTGAGAAGTGGGGTTAAACAATTGGTTTATTCTGTCTGCCTACAGACGTCAGTCTTTGATTGAGGAACTACTTCAATTCTATTTAGTTTTATATTTTGGACACTTTTGAACACAAATCGGAAAATTAATCTGAACACAAACCTACAGTTTAGCAGTACGTTGGCTCTGAATTTGGCAAATTGTACGAAATCCCGTCCCAATCGTGCATGCGGAGAGAGGAGTGAGATATTTGTTTCAGTCTGTCTGCCTGTCTGGCAGTCAAGCAAAATTGAAAAAGATTCCAAACAGGAAGCCTACTGTTCTTAGGGACGTCATAAAGGACACAAACAACAGGCACAAGGAACTCATGTAACGAGTTAGATGTAACAGGGTTATGTCAACGACAGTATATCAAACAGCCCAAAAAGAAGTTGTTTTTTTTTATGCAGCCTTTAAATTTTTTATTGTATTTAAATTGAATTATATATCTGAACACTGTAGAACACAAATCAGCTTGGTGGAGCTTCCAAAAAACTCTAGTTTATTAGTACTTGGACAAAATACTATGCCATTTTTACGTCATCTTGACCAATCAAATTTGCCGCTCGCATTCTCAGCATTGGGGAATATCGACATTCAGACAAAATCGTGCCTTGTAGGAAATATATATGATCTTGCACAGAAATGCAAAGCAACATTTTAAGAGATTCTTCCCATATTCTTTTTTCCAAGACTGCATCAGGAAAGGTGTTCCATGAACTCTCGAGTTACGGTTGAGTTAACTATATATTGAGAGGATGTGATTTATGGTGCCGATGAGAGAAAACCGTTGCATTATAAGGCTTTGCTTGCATGTTGTAAACAGAAAGAATGGTCTGCATAGATTTATATAGTGAGAAGTTAGATTTAGAGTTTTTGTTGCACATTCAGTCATGATAATCCTGAGGCATATTGGCCATTTATGGAGCGAAACAATGAAAGTTTGCTCCAAGCATTTCACAGACAGTTGTTGAAGAAAGTTTTAGAGAAAATATGAAAGTGGGAATGGCATTCTGTCGAAACAAAACTTATGACAAACAGTGTTTGATGGCAACTCCTCCACTGACTATGTCAAAAAGTTTTACGAACAAGATACTATTTTGAATGACACACCAAGGATTTTATATTAATTCATCAACACATAGTGGCCTGCAAAATTATTCACGCCCTACCTATAATGCCACATTTAGATGAATTATGAATTATGGAGAAAATATTTTTTCAAAATGAACTCTGTTATTCATACCTGAATAGATCAAACAAAACACTGTTATAGTTGAAGGAGGTTTCATGTCAGGAAAACCTGTAAAAATTGTACAAATCAAAATTCACTGGTTGTAAAAGTATTCAGGCCCTTTGGCCAGTACTTGGTGGAAGCACCTTTTACAGCAATGATTTCTGGGTAGGTCGATGACTATTTTTGGGTAGGTCTCTACCAGATTTGTACAGTGAGATTGTGAAATTTTTGACCATTCTTCACGTGAAAATTGCTCTAGTTCTGCCAAGTTTGATGGGGATCGTCGATGGACTGCAATCTTCAAGTCTCACCATCGATGTTCAGTGGGTTCAAGTCAGGACTTTGACTGGGCTACTCAAGAACATTTATTATCTTCTTATTCAGCTACTCCAGTGTGGCTTTATCTTTGTGCTTCAGATCATTGTCCTGATGTAATGTGAATATCCTACTCAGTTTGAGATTCATGGATGACTTGAGCAGGTTTTCATCAAGGATTCTCCTGAACTTCGCACCATCCATTGTCCATTCTATCCTGACAAGCTTGTGAATTCCTTCTGATGAAAAGCAGCCCCATAACATGATGCTGATGCCACCATGCTTGACAGTAGGGATGGTGTTGACTGGATGATGTGCAATATTCAGCTTGCACAAGTTGTAACACTTTGAATTTAGATCAAAAGGTTCAATTTTTCTCTCGTCTGACCACAAAACGTTTCTCCACATGCCTGCAGTATCATGAAGTTGTTGTTTTTTTCACAAACTCCATATGAGCATTTAGATGTGTCTTTTTCACTAATGGCTACTTTCTTGCCACCTGTGCAGAGACTAACTTTTTGAAGGAATGGGATATTGTTAAACACTGACCCCATCTCGGACATAGAGCCTTGCAGATCTTTCAAAGTCATTGTTGGATTTACAGTGATATCACGAACCAGTTTCCTGCTTGCCCGGCTGCTGAGTTTGGATGGGCAACCTGATCTGGAGAGTCTGGGTGGTATGACACGTCGTCCACTTTTTGATGATGGATTTCACCGTACTCAGAGGGATAATAAGTCACTTTGAAATATTCTTATAACCCTCTCCTGAACGGTGCTTCTCCACTACTTTATGTCTGACTTGTTTTGAAAGCTCCTTGATCTTCATCCTCACTTGTTTGTTGATGAAGTGTTTCACCTTAAAACTCCTTAGATCGGTGGGGGAGTTTAATTTTTAATTTAAACCACTGATTACACACAGGTGAAACCTATTTCAAATATTTTGTAACCTTTCAAGCAAATAATTTACTCCTGAAGTGATTTAGCATTAATTAAGGGAAGGATTTGAATACTTATCCAACTGAGAATCATCTGATTTTCTCTGTTCATCAAACTTATTCAAATTTTATATGAATTTTGTTTTAGCTTTTCACTTTGGAGTAGTTTGTGAAGTTTCTATATTAAGTTTGATTTGAAAGCATCATGAAACTAGATGTTATTCATAGAACGTTTACCCCATACAGTCTTGAGAAGGACTTGGTGCGAGCAGGGGCGCTGAGTGTGTGTGTGTGTGTGT
>CM068957.1:148617760-148630330 GCA_035128595.1 Eptatretus atami | reverse complement strand
CATCAGGCTGGCGGACAAAAGCTTTGTAAGTGGTCGACTGGGTCAGGTGGGCGAGAAGACTTTGCACGACGGAGATTCCCAGTCGGCGACTGGCTTTGGAGGCGAGGTTTGAAATGTGGTTTTCCCAGGAAAGGTCATGGAGATAGTGAGATCCAGAAACTTGAAAGAAAAGGACTTCTTCCAGAGGATTGTTTGAGAAAGTGATGGGGGGGGGGGGGGGTTCTAAAACGGTCCTTTCGAAGATGCACATAGTGAGAGTGCGAGATTGTCCGGATAGAAAGACATGTTCCATGTGTTGACCAGTTTGATGATTTTATCAGATCTCAGTGAGCAAGAAGCTGCTGCTTGCTGGTCTGAGGATGACGATGGTAGGCTAGAGGGTGGAGTCATCAGCAAAGAGATACTAGAAATTTTCCAGATAGGCGGAGAGATCTTGATGAAAACCGAAAAAGAACAGGGCCCAGACGCTACCTTGAGGAACTCCAACTTGACAGGAGGGGGGGGATGAAAGAGTCCATTTAGGGCCACACGTTGACTGCGACAGGAGAGGAGTCTGCGAGCCATGAGTGGAGATGGCTTGATACCATAGGAAGAGAGTTTGGTGAAGGGCAGGGTGCCAGACTGTGTCAAAAGCACGTGATATGTCCAGGGATACGGTCGGATTTCCTGTCTGGCATTGAGGCACCTCCATCCATTGTTGGGAGAGCAGAAGCAGCATATCCAGGGTAAGAGTGACCTGGGCCTCGATAACCAAATTGATGATCAGAATCAAGCCATTGGAGAAGAGGAAGGATTTTGATGTCTGAAGCGAATGATGGATTCCATAACCTTGCTGATGATTGGGAGAAGGCTGATTGGTCTGTAGTTGCAGGGATCTGTTTTTGCACCTTTTTTGTGCAGGGCAGTGATGTTTGCTGATTTCAGCAGATGGCAGATGACCTTGAGCAAATGAGAGGGTGAATAGAACAGAGAGAGGGTGAGCAAGAGCAGAAGAGCAGGTTTGAGGACACGTGGGCTGATGCCGTCTGGACGCGGTTGCAGAATCTGAGTCGAGGTTTGACAGCAAGCTCTCCACCTTGTCAGGAGAAAAGGACACAGAGTCCAGGACAGTTGGGTGCGACTGGGTACGGTGGGTAGAGAAAGTGATGGTTTTGACACAAGATTTAGCTGCCAACACCGAGTTTAGCATTCAGCTTTTACGGCGGTATCAGCAGTGCGGCCATTTGAGGTAAGGGAGGGGAACATACACCGAGAAACAGATTTGATTAGAGCCACCAGGATTGAGGAGGGAGAGAGGTTTGAGAGTTCAGACTTGAGATGAGAAAGATGTTGTTTTCTGGCTCTCCTGAGGGTAGATCACACTTGTTCCGGTTTTATGGAGGAACTGAGATTGCCCTCAGTTGGTTTTGCTTTCCATGAGGCAAAGGCAAGTTGTTTCAGACAACTGCCTCACCACAAGCTTCAGTGAACCAAGGGGTGAGGAAGGGTAGGACAACTGAAGACGAGAGGGGATAAATCTGTGCATGAGGGAGAGCAAGTTTCTTTGAAAGAATTCCAGGATGAGTTGATGTTGGAGAAAGTAGCGATAGGAGACCAGTCTATAAGTTGAGGGCTGCTTGGAGACCCTGCAAGTCGGCTTGAGTGAAATCCAGACTGATGGCGGTGAGGTGGTTCTCTGATAATAGCCAGAGAGATGTCCACTTTGACAAGGACGTGGTCAGAAGAACGATTGGAGCGGAGGAAGAGCAGCAGATTGTCAGTGAAATTTGTCAAATCAGTACCAGTAGAGATGGAGTACCATTGGTTGAGATCCGGGTAGGAAGTTGACCCATTGAGTCAGTCCCAATGAGTCGCAGAAAGCTTTTGCTGAGGTGCCATGACAGGTGAGAGAGGTACCCACACTAGCCAACTGGCATGATGACAATTGAAGTCCCACATATGAGGAAGAGAGAGTTGGATGAGAAGATAGAAGTTGGTCCATGTTTTCAGATAGTGAGGTGTAGATGGAGTCATCACTGTTAGGTGGAGGTACAGTACATATATAAACATGAGGTGGGAGTGGAGGGGAGCCATAGTAGCAGAGGTATTCCTGGGTGTGGGGGAGTGAGGCAAGTGCATGGAGAGTGAGGAATAGAGTCTTTGATGAAGAGAGCAACTCCTCCCACCAGGACGAGGCTCAGGTCTGTCAAACCGGAGGAGGGAGTAACCAGGGAGAGATACTTGGGAGTCAGAGACGTCTTGGGGGAGGAAGTTTCTGTTAGGCAGATTATGTCTGGTTTGTCAGTGGCAACCTGTATGGAAAGATCTGAAAGGTTTGAGCAAAGGCCTGGATATTTGAGGTCCACACTTTTAATGAAGAGGGAGGGGAGGAGCTTTGGGTGCAGGGTGGTGGGGGGCAGGGGGGGTTAGGACAAGGGACGAGGGGGTGATAAGGAGGGTTGTTGAAAGAGTGTGGGGGATTGCAGAATAGCTAGGGAGGGGGCAGATGAGGAGGAGAAAAGGCTCTGTGGTACTGGGGAGAGGGGGACAAGGAGGGGGAAGAAGGCAGTTGAGATTTGAGGAGGTGAGTGGAAGAGATGGAGGTGAGAGGGCAGTGGAAGGAGGCAGCTTTGTGGATGAGAGGGGGTACTTTGAGAAGGATGAATGAGGGGATGAATGGTGGAGAAAGGTGAGGGAGAATTTTTGAGAGAGGTGAGAAGGAGGCTGGAGGAGAAGAGTGGGATGGTTGCTTTGAGAGTGAGGGGTGAGGGGGTGAGTTGGCTGAAAGTTGGAAAAAAAGAATGGTTGATGGAAAGCGAACTTCATAGCAACCTGGGTTTAAGTTTTAGGTCAGAGATGCGATTTAACACAATTTATTGATGGATGCATTTAGTCCATGGGCCAGGCCAGAAATTCCACTTGTCGGTACCATTAAGGAAACCAATCCTAGTTATGATTTTTGAATTGGTGTATATATATTAGATCATATTTTGATGTGATAACCATTGCAGGACTGGCAGCTTATTGGTAGTTATCATCTCTGGAATGTACCCACCCTCCGCATAATGAAAGGCGAAAGGCAAACTCAGAAACATTCCACTAATGATGCAATTGCTGTTTCACATGGGGCTAGAATGAACTGCAAACCACAAATACATGTCCGAAATGCTTTATTCTATACCATCCGAATAATCCTTTCTGTCATTCCTGAGGCAGAATTTGTTTTATGGGCAGAAAGGGGCGAACAATAGGGCTATCAAAATGTTGCTGATTAGTGGTGTTCTCAGCATTTTTAATTTATAATATTGTCATACAAGTTCCCTCGGTAGTGCTACTGAACGCAGTAGCCTACAACATGCACATGTTGGTATGAGGAAACATTTTATGAACATTTTACAAGTTTTTACCACAGTTAAAGGAATTGCCCTTCCCCTACCGTAGTTCCAACAGCGTCCAAAATGTGAAATTTACGGATACCCAAATTTCACCACGCTACTGTGGCATGTTTATGTCTATGTTTTACTCATGCATATTTTGTAGCCATGAATGTCCTTGTGATTGTGCCAAAACATTCACACCATGGATCAGTCGTCTAGTCTTCATCACTGTTATCAGCATCAGAGTCCTCGAGGTCTACAACCTCTTCCTCGACATCAGCGGCTGGTTGCTTGAGGCTTCGCAACTTGCACAATGTCAGTGCATTCAGGCTATTGGCAAGGCACACGCAGTCTGGAGTTTTGCCGACGTCCACACTTGCAGGAAAGCAGTTGCAACACTGCATCCGGTCCTGGAGAACCCTGCATCCACTCGATGGCTAGCTTCCCGTCATCATCAGTGTCCATCCACAACCCTTGGGACTTGGAACATAAGGTTGGCATTGCAGACAGCGCCTCAAATAGCAGCCTGGTAGTTTGCCACGGAGACGTGCATGAAGAGCAGTCTCACATGGTGGAAGCTGACTGGACTCTATCTCTCCTGTCTGGCACAGAAGAGTTGATGTGGAGTTCATTGACTTTCGTGTGTTTGGTAGACGGCACGTACATGTGGCAGGTGACCTCTTGCAGCTTCTGAAAGAGCTCGGTGGATACTTCCCATGAAATGACCGAGCTGACTGAAGGCCTCTTGGTAGGTCTTATCCGTTCATTTGCTTCAAGGCCCCATCTTTCCCCGGGCTTGCAAATGCACTGACTGTATCACACGGAGAACACGTGCAGTCCAACCAGGCATCACAGACACTGTCTCCCATCGATCTAGCAAGCTTGTCAATGTCTAGGAACCCTGTGCGGGTTTGCGTACCACACTTCTGATAAAGGGGCATGGGATTATTTATTGAAGGCAAGACACAGCACGAGGACATCTCTATCTTCGGCAGTGATCACCACAGCCTTGTACCCAGCTCTGCTGCATGCAGAGCATGCAGAAGCATTCGGGTGTCTGCTTCCTCCTGCTGGCTTCAGCTCTGCCACTTCCTCCCGTGCGTCCTTAGTTTTTTTTGTTTTTTTTGATTTTCCCCCAAAACGTCAATATCTCAGAATGGTAAAATGTAAAAAAAATGCAAAATACATACACTAAGCTGCTCTTCTGGAATGGTTATCACATATTGAATAATCATATAGTCCCTACCAATAACTTCGTAGCCTAAAGTCTGGTTTCCTAGATGGTACCGATATATGCCTGGGCCCATGGACTAAATGAAGGCGAATCCAGAGAATGGAGAGAAGAAACGCTGTAACAGTCTGGATTTTTTCGGCAAGGTATGAAGGAAAGGATCGTATTGAGAGCAGTCTGTTAAATAGTAGAAGAGTAGTGCATTATGATACCGTACAGAGTACCACATGTGTGAAATAGGAAGATGAAGCATTATAAGAGATCGTTTTTATATTATTATTATTAATGTTTGAGAGAGTTTTCAACAGATTAGTCATGGAGTGTTGTAGAAAAAATCGAGGAAGAAGAGAGAGATGACGAAGAAGAAGAAGAAGACGAAGAGGAGATGAAGAACAAGAAGAAGAGGAAGAACTCGAGAGTCGTGAGTGAGGAGGAGATGGTAGCGGTTTTTTTTTAAATTTTTATTTAAGATAAGAATAGAGTGATTAGTTGGGAGGGATCGGCGACGTTAGGAAAGTGGAAAGATAGAAATTGAAGGTAATGGGGAGAAAAAACAAAATATGATCGTACACCGGGGAACGGTAGGCCTCAAGCCTGCAAGGGTAGGCCTCAAGCATCGGTAAGCACAAAGTCGACAAAATCTCGCAAAATAGCACGATTTTTGAAACAAACCGAACTAGGAACACAGTAACATGTAAATGAGAGAAAAACAGTTAAAACGGGGCAGATAACGACCGGAAACTTAACTTTGAGATCGTCAGCAGAAAGCCCGAACGAGACCTGTCGACGCTCCAAACCCGGAACGGAAGTCCCTCATATATATATATATATATATATAATATATATATATATATATATATACACACACACACACACACACACACACACACGGGTGTCCACATTGAAAGAAACAACTTTGGAGCCTCATAACTTTTCATATATATATATATATATATATATATTATATATATATATATAATATTATATTATATACACATAAGCCTGTTGGCGTAGTGGTTAGGGTAGCGGCTTTGGATCCAAAGGTTCCTGAGTTAAAGCCCGTTGGCCGCTTGAATGAATACACACCAGGAGGTTGATCTCAGCCGTCATCCTTCCGAGGTTCGGCGAAGTGAGTATCAGTGTACTGGGTCCGGTGTATGCCCCGGTTGAATAGGTTGTACAGATCCTGTGTTGTAAGAGGTGACCAGGTTGCGTCAGGAAGGCATCTAGCCTAAAACCTGTGCCAAATCATTATGCGGATCATAACGGATGATCGCTGTGGCGACCCTTAACAGGAGCAGCCGAAGAAGAAGAAGATATATATATATTTTTTTACTAGGCGAATGCACCCGGCATTGTCCGGGCTCTTTTTAATGAATTTAATCTTCTGTAATAGGTCTGACGTGAGCCCAATATCAGTTCCCTATTGGGCCACGACAGTCATAGACTAAGAGGATGTTAGGGGGAACCCCCCCCCAGGAGATGGGCCTCGCACTCGCCTAAAACCTTCTCGGGACATGGTGATGTGGGAGGGGGGTGACCAGGAAGATGCTTTTTGTTGGGGACGGGGGATATTGAATATGTCGACTCACCATTTTGTCACAAGATATGAAAATAGTTGTTTGTTGTTTTAGAGGGGATGGAGTGGGTCGGGACCTTGGTAGTTGTGCCGGCAGGGCGGTATAATGTGGGAAGGGTTTGCTTTGAACCATTAGAGAGGATGTATATATTTTGGGGGGGCATTTGCAGGATTTGGATGTGGGTGTTTTTTTCATGGATTCTGCCAAGGGTGGATCAGTGCATATTTATATAATGGAGCAACGGATGTGATCATGGTTTGAGGGTTGTTGTGTGGGGAGGTGTGGGCCTGTGAATATGTGGTGATCCTTGTATGGTCATAGTGAACATATGCGGTCAGATGGGTGATTTCTGTAAAGGGGATGGCAAGATTCACAGTTGGTTTTTGAGAATAAATTGGGGGCTTTTTAAGACTAGAAACCTAGGATGAGGTTGGAGTGTGTGGGCAGCAGTGGGTTGTTAATGGAAGGGAAAGGTTGAAGGTGTTGTACACGAATGCAGGAGCTTGAATGGAAAGATGGAGAGCTGAAAGCTAGATGGATGACGAGGTTGAACATCGTTGCTACAAGTGAGCGTGGTTTAGTGAGACTTCAACTGTGAGGACAGGAATTCAAGGATACATGGTTTATAGGTGTGATAGAAAGAGAAAGGGGAGGAGGTGTGGCATCTGGATGAATAAAGTATTGTACGAGAGAAAGGCATGACGTTAAGGACAGAATTGATGGAGAGGTTCTGAATGGATAGCGATTAGAAATTGGAAGAATAGTAAGATACTTGTTAGGATGCTTTGTAGAGCTGCTGTTGTGAGGGAAGAGCAGGAAAGATGGATTGTGAATAATTTAGAAGGGCATGTGATAAGGGAACAGTTTTGATTATGGGGGATTTTAACTTACCTGGGTAGATTGCATCCAGAACAGGGAAAGGAAGAGAGATGTGGATTTTTGTTTGACCTTGTCTCGGATTGCTTTTTAACCGTTTTATAAGGGATAATAAAGTCCAGGGCCGGATATATGCATCCTCGAGTGTTGAGCGAATGGTGGAGCATAAGTGTGTTCATAGTGGATATTTTAACAGCTCGTTGAGTCAGGACAGGTATCAGAGGATTGCAGAAGAGCAAATGTAACACCGTTTTTAAGGTAGGTTCAGGAGAATAATTAGGGAACTACATCGCCTGTTTAGCTTCATTTGAGGTGAAACTATAAACTGATCAGTTTGTGTGTTTGAAAGGTGTTAGAGACATTAAAGTACACGGATGGGAAACATGAAAACAAATACAAACAATAATTGAAGGCATGCGTGGATTTTACCAAAGGGAGGAATCATGTTTGACAAATTTTTGGAGTGTCTTTCGAAGCGTTTCTTCTTTGGATGGGATGAGGGAAGTGAGGTGAACGGTAGTTATATTTTTTAGAAGATATTTGTTAGGTACCATGTAGGAGTTGTATCAAGGGGAGGGTTAATTGGATTGGTAGTGGGTAGCTTAACTGGATGGAAACTGGCTGAGTGATCAGGAAGATCAGAGAGTGCTGTGGAGTGGAGGATGTAATGCTGGAGGACATCTAAGTGTGGGGTACCGCTCAGTGGTCAGTCTCTGACCATTACTCTTCATTATTTTACTCATTGATTTGGAAGGTGGGGTTAATTAGTCAGCTTTCTAAAATGTGGCAGATGAACAAGGTTTGGAGATAAGGTAGATAGCAGAGACGGGGGGTGATCCGATTCAGGAAAGTCTAAATACTTTAATAGATTGGGTAAAGATTGGCCGATGTACTTTTAACATAAAATAAATTATGGTGCTAGGGATGGGTAAGAATAATGAAAATGAGAGATAGTGATACAAGGCGCATCCTGGAGCGTGACATGCAGGAGAAGGATCTTGGGGGTGGTAATAGTTGTGGGTGGTGGGGGGGGGGGTGAGGGGAAGGGTAAGTAGGACAGCACAGTGCGCAAGCAGATTTAGGTTAAAGAAACAGGGTTTAGGCTTATAATTCATTGGTGGGATCATTTTAAATCAAAAGAGTTGGTGTTAAACTGCATAGGAATTTAGTGAGGCCACATCTATAATATTGTGTACAGTTTTTGGTCACCACATGTGAGGAAGGAATAAAACGCACAGCTGTCATAGAGAGGAAGTTGCCAGCAAGCTACTATATGATTCCAGGGTCTAGATCGAACGAAGCTATGAGGAACGGTTTGAGGAGACTCGACTTTTACTTTGTAACAAGAAGCAATTACAAGGGATATCATATGGATGTTTTACATAATGAAGGGTATGGACAAGATAGTGCATGTGCGTGTTTCAGCAGGAGGTGGACAGTGTTCGGACCAGGGGCATAGATTACGGGGTAAAAAGATGAGTTAGGACAGTTTTTAAGGCAGGCGTTTTCAGTCTTGTAGTCGTTCTAAGCATGGATTTGGTCTTCTCGACAAGTAGTGGCAGAGAGGGGTAGATAAGTTTAAATTGAGATTTACGTAGGTACCTGGATGATTTTAGATAGAGGGGTATGGGGATATTGGCTTTTGTGACTGATAGTGGCTTTGTATGTAGATGGGTTGACAATACTGTAGTTGGTGCAGTGGAGGCATGTGGGCGCAAATGGCCTCCACCTGTTGCAAAGTATGGCTCCTCACCTTACCCCCCCCTCCCCTCACACACACACCCCCCCACCCCACACGCCATGGAAGCCTTTAGCTTTAATAAAATGTCCATTGAGCATGAATGTATTTGATTATTACGTGGCATGACAATGTGGGTATTGAATTATTTCACTAAACCACGTGACTCTTTCAAGAAATGGTCAATTGAATAGAAAAAACCAGTAAATTACCATTAACAACATTTCAGTGATGCCTGGGGGTTGGTGGTGACCAGGGATGAGGGAGGCGGAGGTACCAAAATTGAGGATAATTTCGGTTCTTTTCACCCAATTTTTCTCACATTAATATATTTATCCCTGCAATTTGCCAAGTGTCTCCGATACATTTTATATGGCTTGATATATTAATTTCATGTTTGTTTCATTTGTAGTAGGATGGAAATTTGTGTTCGTATATTTGCATCCAAGTTCAATGTACATCCGGATCTAATTGCGCACTCGAACCTCTCAGGGAGGTGAACAGCAATTCCCTCAAACATTATTAATCCATGTGAGCATCACAGTTGCAGGAGCAGCAATTCACCTTTTCTTAACACCTTCGTTTTCTCATACCATCAGCAACTCATGGGAATGCTTTAGCTTAGACGATATTTAAGCCTTTGTCAGCCTGCTGAAAATATCTCAAATTGAGAGTTGATGCATCACTTAGACATTGCTCTGCTTCTCTGCTCGGCAATAGCGTGAGATTTGTGGTGCATGCAGAGTGAAGCAGCAGTTGGAAACACTTCTTAGATTCGACAGTGGTTATTGTTATTCTTCAAGCGGAGATGGGCTACTCTCATCAATGGCTAGTGAATTGATGGGATCCTAAAATACCCACCAAGAACAGAATCATGAAGGGGTGACCAACTACTGGTAGCATTATCACATTAAGATATCATTCATACAACACTTTGATGACAATCAAAAACGAAAAAAAGACGAGACTGTTGTACAATACAGTTACAATGTTTGGAAGTGTAACATTGCACCAAAAGTAAGGCTTCCCACTTTTACAACCACTTAATTTTTTGGATGTCTTGTCTACTTGAAATTGTTTTTCTGGTGGAATAAAACCGCGAATACATGGCACAAAGTACCTTGGAAAACTCGAGTGAATAATCAAATTAATTGGAAAGACAAGAGATGTTCCATAAAGAGGTTGTTGCCGGTACCACGAGTGCCTGAGATGCGACATCACTTCCCCCAAAGTCAGTGTCAGTGTCCCCAATTTGTCTTGAAGTCAAGTCTGGATGTTGTCTTATGTATTGTCAGCATTTGGGTATGTTGATTAATACAGTATTTGTAACTCTCCATGAGCCTTGGTCCTTGTAAAGACAACAAAAAAATGAAACAATAAAATCCATGCAAACGATAAAAAGAGGAACTTTGGAGAAATTCCATGGGGGAAACAGGATGTTTCAACAGAATATGTTTTGTTTTTGCAGAGATGTGACCAAGTTGTGGGAAAAATCGTTTGATCACTAAAATAATGATTACAGCGATATTTACTACTTCTGTTCATCTCCTGAACCGACCCACTTGTGGAGATACAGCCAACCACCAGCAACTTACTTGCGTGCGCACACACACACACACACACACCACACACACACGCACACACCCACACCCACACACACACACGTGTGTCGTGTGTGGACAAATATGCATTTCTATACTCAACCAAAGAAAGCACACTAACCCTACGACACAACGCTGACGTCAGGCCAGCATAAATTACACAACACTTACTCGCAAACTAGGAAGGCATCCGTGTGGTTATGAAGCTTTGTCAGATTTGAGATTAAGCCTCTGGTTCACAAATAGACGAAAGGCAGAGATGTCGATCTAGATTTCGGCCTTGTGTGGGCTCTTCAGGCCAACATACTGCGAAGGCATATAAATATACTTGAATCGAACCCCTAATTGATGAGGCAGCAGGGCACACACTTTGAGTCCATCAATCGCTTGCTGCACAACCTGCTAGCAACAAGTGTTGGCCTGCCATGCAAGTGCATTGTCCCTTTACATCCTGACATATGTGCTTATATATAATATATATTATATATATATATATATTTATTATTATATATACTTAAATAGTTTTAGAACACCCTCCATTTTTTACAGTTTTTACTGAAATTTACAGCAGTTTAATTTTTTCAATGTACTCCGAAATTTAATGCATAGAACAATAAACAAATTGCGAAATAAAATAAAAAATAATGGAATCGTTTTGTTGAATAAATTTTAAGCTAAATTTTTGAAACATCAAGTAGCCACCTTTTGCAGATTATAAAAAGCCGAAATACTGTGGCATTCTAATACAATGAAATCAAATATTGTTCGGAAGTTCTTCCCAACAATGATGCAGAAGTTCCCAAATGTGCTTTGCACTTGAGGGTTGCTTTGCTTTCTCCCTTTCCTGTTCAGTTCATCCCAAACCAGCTCTATGGGGTTTAAGTCTGGAGACTGTGCTGACATTCCATGATTTGAAGCTTCCCGTCTTGTTTGTTTTCTTCTTAGGTAGTTCTGGACATAGGCTCGGAGGTTATGTTTTTGGGTCGTTATCTTGGCTGTAGGTTGAACTCTGACAACTAGGCGTAGAGCACGAGGGTATTGCATGGCACTTAAAATGCTGTGCTGCCCCATTTCGTTTCCAGGGTGCCAGTACACTCTGTGCAAGTCTGCAACTTCGGGATCCAGCAAAGAGCCCCAGATCATCATTGCTTCCTCTCCATATGTTTGACAGTTTGGTTACACATTTCGGTGACAGTCTGAACGATCATTTGCCGTTCAGGCGGCATACAAAAAACACGCATGATGAACCAAATTTTTTTCCAAATTTTGCATTCATTGTCCAAAAAACCTTCTTCCAGTTTTCAGTAAGTTCCAATGGGTGCCTTCATGGCCCAGCAAGCCTCTTTTTCTTATTTTTGCCCATCTTAGCAATGGCTTTCTTACTGCACTCGACCTGTCCAACCTCAGCTCAAAGTCTTCTCTTCACAGTTGAACTGAGACTTCCTTACTTTCGACAGTGTTAAGCTGTGCTGAAGCTGCTGGTCTCTGTGAGCCGCCTAACTCACGCACAACTGTTGACTCTCAGAAACATGTTTTCTGATTGTGGTTGTGACTTTTTGGGTTTTCCAGATCTCTTCCTGTAAGAGTTACCCAGTTTCCAGCTGCCTTTTGATGGTGTGGAAACTGTCTCACGACACCTTGGCTGCTGCATTTCTTAAAGAGTGCAGTCCAACCAGGGCATCACAGACACTGTCTCCCATCGATCTAGCAAGCTTGTCAATGTCTAGGAACCCTGTGCGGGTTTGCGTACCACACTTCTGATACAAGGGGCATGGGATATCCTTATTGAAGGCAAGACACAGCACGAGGACATCTCTATCTTCGGCAGTGATCACCACAGCCTTGTACCCAGCCTCTGCTGCATGCAGAGCATGCAGAAGCATTCGGGTTGTCTGCTTCCTCCTGCTGGACTTCAGCTCTTGCACTTCCTCCCCGTGTGGTCCTTAGTTTTTTTTGTTTTTTTTGATTTTCCCCAAAACGTCTATCTCAGAATGGTAAAATGTAAACAAAATGCAAAATACATACTAAGCTGCTCTTTTCTGGAATGGTTATCACATATTGAAATAATCATATAGTCCCTACCAATAACTTCGTAGCCCTAAAGTCTGGTTTCCTCAGATGGTACCGATATATGCCTGGGCCCATGGACTAAATGAAGGCGAATCCAGAGAATGGAGAGAAGAAACGC
>CM068957.1:148556477-148575197 GCA_035128595.1 Eptatretus atami | reverse complement strand
GAGTAAAGATGTAAACTTGGGGTTTTCCAATGGTATTGGAAGGACATGCTCACAAGAGTCCAAGAAACACAAACATTTATCATTTTTCATTAAGTAAATATTTCCTTAATCATGTACATGTATGTAGAAACAAGCTCAAATGAGTTAAGATCCTCGTCCTCTTAATGATGACGTCATAAAAACGAATATGACGTCAATGTGATGTTATCAGGTTTGCGATAAATTATCTGTGCTAATCCCGGCTTGATTCCCACAAACAAAATCAAACGGCTTGCCTAGTTTCGGAGATAATGGTATAGGCGATTTCTATTAGCGGCAATTATGACGTCAACTTTTTCTTAGGAAGAATTTCAAAATCGGAGATGGTTACTGCCTTTGCGTGTGCTTCTGCATATACATGGCAAGTTTCACGAAGATCCGATGAAAACTCTGGGTTGTTAAACAAAAATGTTCAAAAAAGGAATGACGTCATAGTGATGTATCATATGTCGGTATTCATCTCTGCTAATGCCCGTTCGATTCCCGCAAACAGAATTCAAAAAGCTTGCCTAGTTTCGGAGATAAATTTTTAGAGCGATTTCCATTACGGAGATATTTTGACGTCATAACTTTTTTTCTAGGAAGAATTTTCAAAATCGGAGATGGTTACTGTCTGCGCGGGGTATTTTACATATTTATGCCAAGTTCAGAAAGTTTCGATGAAAACTGTAGGCTGTGAAACAAAAAAAATCCACAAGAAGAAGACGAAGAAGAAACAACGTGAGTAAGACTTAGAGATCCTCCACGAGATTTAAAAAAGTCCACAAGAAGAAGATGAAGAACAACAACGTGAGTAAGACTTTGACATCCTCACGAGGATCTAAAAACAACAAATACAATGTCACCGTTTCGTTGCAATATTGACTATTGTGTATCTCGTTGTGTATCATTCTGTCTGCCTCCTCATGTAAATCTAATACATCAAAAATCTTAAAAAAAATTGCTTAATGTTTGTGTGTGTGTATTTTTATATGATTGTGTGTGTTCATGTAACCTGTCACTTTGACTGCCTTATTAGTGACTTTATCTCGAGAAGACACCAGATATCCCCTTGCCTCCATGCTCCGGAATTGACGAAGAGCTCCCGTGTTATACATGTATTTTGGGCCTGTGATGGATCTGGGTCGTCAGTGCCGGGCATGTGTAGCTGTTCAAAGGATTCTCAAACCTAGAATCTTCCCTCGCTACTGTTTACAAAGCAGAAAGTTTTCACTTCTCCTTAAGAAGAGAGAAAGAGACAGAGAGAGAGAGAGGAGAGAGAGAGAGAGAGAGAAATGGTGTAGAGAGGATATAGAGAGAAAGAGAAAGAATCTGAGTGGATATGGTAGTGAGTGGAAAGAGAGGGTAGAGAGAGAATAGGAGCGGAGAGTGTATTGAGTGGGTAGAGATAGAGATATTGAGAGTAAAATCATTTGTGACCAGGCTTCAAGCGTCATATCCTCAGGGTGGGTGGTGAGGCAGCACAAGCTGTGAGTCACCTGTTTCAGCATTCTGTGCTGGTCGATTCAGCTCAAATTTATGGTGCCTTTTATTGGAGAAAATAGAGATTTCTGCAGGTGTGCACCTTTGGCGTCATATCTACTTTTCCCCTCCGCAAGACATTACACGCGTTAATCTGCACTGGGACACAATCAGTATTCAGGCGGCGATGGATCGAACTAAGAATATTTTCATGGTGAGGTCCTTTTTTTTTTTTCTTACACCTAATATCATTTCCCGGTTCAAAAGTCGTTATAGTCGAACAGATCTTCTTATATCATACTCATATTTTATGTGCATTGTTGAGAGCACAAAATGCCACCAAAACCATAATGCTGTAAACAATCGATTTTCCTCCTCGACAGGAGATTTTGATCGATCAGAGATGTTCGAACGTTTCCTTCATGTTAACACTGTATTTTGAACTGATATCACTTTGTATCCACTCCTGATGTGTTGACTAGTATAAAATTTCAGTGCTTCAGATTTCTGCAATATTTGCTTATGTAATAAATCATCTGCCTGCTGTTCATTTTCTTGCTCATCACGATGTGTCGAATGGATGTCGATTGAACAGATTTGGTAAATATCCAAGTCCATGTTTGTTAAGGATAATGTCTTTTGTGGAGGCTGAACGGATGACCCCAATATGAGCACAATCATCTACACTTCGTTCGGGAGATCCACAGTCACGTGCCTGCCTGGCGTTCTTTGGTTTTGCATTCATCTTATTAAATGAGCACACCAGCAAAGAGACATCCACATTCGATTTGGTGTACACCATTTGATTTTGCCACAAGTCCGAATCCAGAGGTTCTTGTGCGGGGTCAGTAATAAGGTATTTATTTGGGTGTTGGTGTTTGACTATCTGTCACTAATTTCATTTACAATTCTGTACACCAATGTGTATTGTGAGTCTGTGCTGCAATGAAGTTTTCATGATTTAAGGGGAAAAAAAAATTGGTAAGATTTGTAGATATTCATGAATGAGGAGATTTGGGTTCGGTCAGAGACACTGATATTCATGGATAGTCTCTCATGCCCAGAAGAATTATGGGAGGAATGTTTGCCTGAATTGTAATTCCTTCCTTTAATGTCAAGGCAATTGGCTTCTTCTTCTTACATGTGCAGCACAAGGCTGCAGGGTAGCATTGTTGGTTGAGGGTGTGGCTGTGCTGCTGTAAGGCTGATGCAATGCCCTCTGTTAGTTAGAACAGGAATAGTAATTTGTTCATGGTGCCAATGATAGCTTGCCTACTCTTCACAAAGGACACCGTGGAATATTAACATCCACCAACTAATGCTGGCAGACTTACATGTCTTGCATATCACGATGTGTTCAACATAATGATATTAATATCTCCCCTCTCTGATATAGGCAAAAAATTAGCCTTAAATCAGAGAAGGCATTGAGTCAGGGACGCCCAGTTCAATGTCCATCCGAGTGATGGCACACACATTGATGAATCGCCCTAAATACAAAACACTGGGATGACAGTTTTATAGCTGGGTCGGGATTCGAACCCAGTCTAGACAGCTTAGTGGCGAATGTGTGTACCTCAAGACCATGTTGCCAGCCCGAGGCAATTCCGTAGTAAGTTGAGATGTTTCCAGCAGTTTTCACTGGTTTAAGGGATGCAATGACCTTTGCCTCCTTCCAAATCGGGGGTATTCCAACAGTGTGCAAGGAAGTCAACTGGTGTGAAGCATTGGGCCCTAAATTCTTTAGGATCTCCCATCGTAGTTTCCTATTGACCTGCTGTTTCCTGACTTGGTAAAAATGAATAAATAAATAAAGTGGAACTGCATCGTTTGTATCTTGTTCAGGTGTTTCAAAGGTATCAGTGCACTAAAACGAAATACTCCTCTCTCATGTGTTGCTAATCTTAACAGTAAAATGTAAGCTTCATTACTTTATTGTAGGTATCATTGACTCGCTCAAGGAGATAGCCGCCATCTGACAATAAATACTTTTCTCTGAAAAACATATTTTTGCACCAGAGGGGTTAAATTTCAACTTCATTGTTTCTTTTGAAACACTCCTGCATAAGGGAGATGATAAATGGGATGTGACCAGAAATGTAGAAAGAGCATCTTGAGTTGGATACCGCAGAGTTGGACGCAGCGAGGTAGTTTTTAAATGTGTGTCTAATTAGCTTTTGGGTGTACATTTTGGATTTCGGAGAAATCCGGCAAAGTATGAATTTGGTCACTTTCCGTGGTCGATGTTGCAGTTGATTAGTCGCTCTTAGGAATGGAGGATGTTCCATGCTTTGTGACTGAAGAAGCGTTTGGGGAGGTGCTTGATGGTCTAGCACCATCTTTGTTGCTGGACCAATGCAGGAATGTAATAATTAGGTGAGTGTATCTGGATCTCTGATTTCATGATACTTCTTTCAGTAGTGATTCTGCTTCAGTATGGTTGTGAGGATTTTTTTGGTGGCAGCTTTTAAGATGCAGCAGGTGCTGTCAAAATTCTATGAGTTAGGGTGAAGATTAGTGACATTATCCTGATATAGGAGGTATATTCATGCCAGGTTCTTTTACAGTGGTTCCATAGGGGATTAGATTTTGATGTGACCAATGGCATCCAGACGATCAACGATGTTGACTCCTGCAGAAAGTCAGGAGGGATTTTGCATGATGCATACAGGCTCTTGTCCATTTGCATCACTCGACGTGATACGTAGGTCGTGGTGGTATTTCCTGTTCCATATAGGCAGGACTATTGTTCAACATCCAGAAAACAAAGGTCATGACCACAGCAAATCTACTGTATAACAGTTCCATGTTGATGGAGAGGGCATCGAGTTAGTCGAATAATTCATTTTCCTCGGTTTGAGGATTAATGCAGCTGGAGACTGCTCTGCAGAGATCGACAGGTTAGCACTTGGAAGAAAAACAATGGCGACCTTGCAGAACGTATGGAATGACAGGGATATCTCTGTTGGAACAAATATCAACTCGTTTGTGCAGTGATCTTCCCTGTAATGACCTATGATGCTGAAACAGACCACCACAAAAGAGACAGGTTGAGAATGCAGAATTTTGAAATGTGGAGTTGAACACAGATGCTTTGGGTTCCCTGGATTGCAAGGTGATCAAACAATTTCATCCTCCAGACCTTGACCATCCTATCCACTTGATGCTATCATCCCACCAGAAGCTGGTCTAATTTGGTTCCATTATGAGGTTCCAACACCACCTCCATAAATCAATGGTAACAGGAATGGTCAGTGTAACTCATTGAATAGGGAGACCTTGATCAATATGGCTAGATGAAGTGAAGTCAGCAATGGGGATTCAAATTAATGACCTCGAGGAGGTATGAAGGACAGTTGTAGCTGGCAGGCGCTGACCTGGAGGTCACCAGGAGTCGGCCGACTCAGCAGCACACGGGTGGTGGTGGTGATAGTGGAATGAAAATTATCTCATTGTTTCAGGTCAAAGACACAGTATTGCTGTTTCACATCGGCCCAACTCATCAGTTGTTCACCTCCTTTATTGTTCAGAGAATAGCCTCACTATGGGTGGTAGCTGTTGTAATTATCAACGTGGAAAATGTAGTGTAGTGTTGCTGTTACCAATGGGAGGCCATTTCACATGCAGCAGCATCTAGAAATGGTCTGCGTGAACTTCCTATTTATGTGCTGTGTCTATCCCATGTTAGGCCTCTTTTTAGACCTGTGAGGTTTGTTTTGTTAAACTTTGTTTCATGTACTCATTGATGCCATATTTCAGATGGAAGAAGGCCGTAATGAGCTTAAAGCCAGTGATTTTGTTAAAGGGCAGCCACGATGTGTCTTCCATGTGGAATTATTTCAGTACAAGAACATCAAGGTTGTGTTTCAAGAAGAATCCTCAAAAAGATTTCCCATTTTATTTGTGAACATATTCAATATCAAGTTGAGAATTGTGGAGGCTTGGATCTATTGTTTTAAGGTGATGTCACGCAATTTTATGCCATTTGTTTGTGGAAACTATTTTTTCCACTTAAAAGGTAGACTGCATGAAGGATGTCAACACCCACCCTTGATGATGCTCCCTCCGCATGATAAGTAACATTAATTACTTGAAGCCATTTCCAAAGGAGAAAATCTGTTAGCATTCTGAGTTATATTTTTGTCTAAAAAAGAGAATTCTGCACTTTCAGCCTCTCATCATATTTTGTTTTGAAATAGATACAGGAGACAGTTTTCTGATTTGTTGTCTTGAAACTTTGTTGGTGTATGATTGTTGTGTTGGGTATTCGTCGGTAATTGTTGTTCCACAGGAAAATAGATGATTTGGGTCATCAGGCCCAGACAGAACACTGTCACTTCTCCGGAAACAATGCGACTTGCTAGTCATGGCACATGACATCAAATGATTGTGCTGTGTGTGAGGGATGTGTGATATTAAATGTTGGGAAACATGTGAAGACAACCATTGAGTCTGGTGTCACCAAGATTACAATATAATAGTTGCTTTGAAATACAATATCTTTGTTGTGGAGACTCCGATGGAGATGGTTCTCATGATACCAGGATTCTAGATGCAAGACAGTTGGTTAATATCATGTGCCTGAAGGATGAGTTGATCACACAGGAAGCCATTGCAGGCTGTTCCTGAAGAAGTTGCTCATGAAGAGGACGTGTGGATGTAGACGGTGGGATTCCAGGAAAGACTCAAAGATCCAGTGGCGAATTTGTTTCGAGGTCCGATCGCTAAATATTGTAGTGTCTTCTGGAGCTTTAGACACTGGACAAAAAGACACAGGACTTAGACACAGGTAACACAGATGCTGTAATGGATGGGAGAGACACAGGTAACACAGATGCTGTAATGGATTAGAGAGAGAGACAGAGACAGAGACCCTTCTCCAGCCACCCAGCAGAGCAGCCTCAGGATAACGAATCATCCTGTGGTCAGGCAGTCACACATGTGAACCACAATCAACAATGACACATACTACTATAGATGAGGATGATGAACATGTTCCCATACAACAGAGCCGGGGTCAAAGATATCTGGTTACCTTCCCAGGTTGACAGTTGTTCAAGCAATGGGGGCGATGTCAACCCAAGCATGCTGGCTAATGTAAGCCAAACACAGTTGGTGGTACAAATGCTGGCCAAAATGCAGCCCTCGCCTGATTGTATGATAACGTTGCACTAGTAACTATCATATCATCAGGGATGACAATATTCAAGCAGAGTGTGTAAGGGCTGTATGTGACCCCTGGCGTAATGGTGGTACATATTAAATTCCGTAGCCAGTTCAAATGATGATCCACACTTTAGAGGATGCACAGTTCGTTGTCAGCTCAGTTGGTTTCCATCTCACTGTAGTTTTACTAAATACCCAAATCTTCCATGTTCATTTTGTCATGTGGTGAAATGGTGAAAGTTGTTATCCCCATGCTTCTTTTTTTTTAATTGTGGTATATTGTAATCGGCTTCGTCTGTCTATCCGTCCACCCGTCCGTCTGTCTCCTAAATTCACAAACTTGGGAACAAGGTCGGAATGATACCACAATACGATGCCACAAACTGTTTAGAAATTGCCATTACGGCATCTTTAACGTTTTTCCGTCTCAATTCCACATCAAATATATTTTCATGATTACACCAGCCCACAGTATAAAATGGACACCTCACTCCCACAAACAGCTTTATACAATTGTTACTTGGCTGACAGGATGGCCTAAGGTATGCACAATCGCCTCTCCTGTCGAGACTGGGTTGAATCTTGGCCCAGTTACAGACTGTCATCCTGGTGTCTCGCAGGCACAACGAGTGTGCTTCCCTCGGATGAATGTTAAATGGGAATCCCATCTGCCAACACTCGGTTGTCGATGCTAAAGATCAGTACAGAGTAGGCGAGCTATCTCCGGCACCCTGAACAAATTCAAATTCCTGCACTAACCTCTGGGGGCACAGCATCAGAGGCACAAATACATATATATATATGAAATATATACACTATATATATATATATATATATATATATAATTATATATATACACACACACACACACCACACACTGGGCAGAAAAGACTACCTTCAAAAGTTTTAGAACACCCCCATTTTTCCAGTTTTTACTGAAATTTCAGCAGTTCAAGTCGAGTGAATAACCTGAAATGGTACAAAGCAAGCGGTAAACTGCCAGAGGTTAAAAAAAAAGTTTAGGTTACCAAAACTGAAAAATAATGTAAACTTCAGAGTTGTTACAATAGGCCCTTTTCAGGAGCAAGTAATGGGTTAGCAACTGCAGCTGTTCTTCAGCAATGGAAGTAAATTAAACCTTGAAGGTATGCAAACAATTCCTACAGGTGTCCCAACTTTTTTTGATTAGTTACAAACCCTCTGTCTGTATAAAAGCAGTGTTCGAACAGACTGTGTTGCTACACCCTCTGAAGCATTATTTGGACAATATTGCACTGCAGGAAGTAGTATGTTGCTATCATATGGCGAGAAAAATACAATTAACAAGAAAAGACAGACAGACCATGAAATCCTTAAAAGTGTAGGTCTTTCCTTTGGAGAAATTTCAAAGTAAGCCCAGGTGTCAGTGAGTACAGTTTCCTACACCATCAAAAGGCACTTGGAAACTGGAGGAAACTCTGACAGGAAGAAGTCTGGCAGACCCAAAGCCACAACACAATCAGAAGACAAGTTTCTGAGAGTCAACAGTTTGCGTGATTGCGGCCTCACAGGACAGCAGCTTCAAGCACAGCTTAACACTGGTCGAAGTAAGGAAGTCTCAGTTTCAACTGTGAAGAGAGACTTCAAGTTGCAGGTTTGACAGCTCGAGTGGCAGTGAGAAAGCCATTGCTAAGATGGCAAAAAGAAAAAAGAAGCTTGCCTGGGCCATGAAGCACTGCCAGTGGACCACTGAAAACTGGAAGAAGGTCTTATGGACCGATGAATCAAAAGTTGAAATCTTTGGTTGGTCACGCAGGTTTCTGTATGCACTCGAGTAGGCGAAAGGATGGTTCCTCAATGTGTGACACCAACTGCCAAACATGGAGGAGGAAGCGTGATGATTTGGGGCTCTTTTGCTGGATCAGTCGGCGACTTGCACAGAGTGACTGGCACCCTGAACCAAAAGGGCAACCTGAACCACCCTGGCACCCTACCACAGCATTTTGCAGCGCCATGCAATACCATGTGGTCTACACCTCGTTGGACAGGGGTTAATCCTCCAGCAAGATAATGACCAAAACATACCTCCAGGCTATGTTAGAACGACCTTAGAAAAAAGAACAAAGGTTAGGCTTCAAATCGGGGAATGACCAGCACATTCTCCAGACTTAAACCCCATCGAGCTGGTTTGGGATGAACTGGACAGAAGGGTGAAAGCAAAGCAACCTGCAGGTGCAACGCATTTGTGGGAACTTTTGCAACAGTGTTGTGAAGAACTTTCCGAACAATATTTGATTTCCATTGCAGAAAGAATGCCACGAGTATGTTTGGCTGTTACATCTACAAAAGGTGGCTACTTTGATGAGTCAAAATTTAGATTACATTTGTTCAACAAAACGAATCCGTGATTTCTTTTTTATCTGCAATGTGTATTTGTTCTATGCTTCAATTTCAGAGTACATTGAAACATTAAACTCCTTAAATTTCAGTAAAAACTGGAAAAATAGTGGTGTTCTAAAACTTTTGACCAGTAGTGTATGTATGTATATATATATATATATATATATATTACACCACCCCACAATTTTCAGCACTTGTATGCACTGGATTCTAGGGAGGATGTCGGAGAGGATCAAGCTGCAGTGCATCATTACGAATGTTAAGATTTCTGACCTTGATTTCGCAGATGATGCAGTCATCTTTGCGGAGACTTTAGATATCCTTTTGGGGGGCCCTCGAGGTGCTGAATGAGGAGACGAGCCGCTGAGATTTTGGGTTTCCTGGGTCAAACTGAGATCCAGGCTTTCAATGACATCTTCGATGCTGCTGTCTGTTTGTGCGTCTTTGTGTGAGGATGTTGAGGTCGTGGAGAATTCACTTACCTTGGCAGTGAATTCATGTCTCTGCTGGCTGTGAGTCAGAGGTCAATAGACTTCTGGTTTGGCCCCGGGGAGTCATGGATTCACTGGATAATGGGGTGTGGCGCTGCCCGTACCTGTGCGGGAGGACGAAAGTCCGAGTCTTCGGGTCCTTGGTGCTTCCAGTCTTGCTCTATAGATGCTAGACTTGGACTCTGGCCAATGATCTGAGACGGAGACTTAATTCCTTTGGTACCAGGTCTTTTCGGAGAATCCTTGGCTATTGCTGGTCGGACTTTGTGTCCAACGAGCGGTTGCTGAGGGAGACCCAAATGAGATTTGTTACCTGCATAGTCCGTGAGCATCAGCTGCGGTTGTATGGACATGTGGCTCGTTTTACTGACGCTGATCCTGCTCACCAGATTCTCTCAGCGAGGGAGTCACGTGAGTGGAGGAGGCTAATGGACCGACCACGTGCCTCGTGGTTGCAGCAGGTTGATCGGCATCTCAAGGAGATGGGGATGGGCCAGGCATCTGCCTGGGGGATGGCCAAACGGAGGCCCCTGGAGTACCGGCGGAAAGTGGACGCACTAACGCACTGCTCCGGCGCATGCTCCCCAACCTGACCTGACTATATACATATATATATATATATATATATATATATATATATATATATATATGTATATGTACTAGCAGGATGTGCTTGTGTAAGCATACGAAAAGTGTTTCCCCATTGTCTCAGGTCACTCACCTGCATTTTTAAATTTTTTAATTTTTATATATTTAATTTAATTTTTATTTATGGACGCTTTCCGTTGGTTCTGTGATTTTTCTCGGTGTGTCAGCTTCGACGTCCGTTGCTAAGCAAAATATCAGCTTTTTATGTCATCTGGAAGGTCCCGAACATTCATATTAGTCAGTCAGTGAGTGAGTCAGTGAGTGGTGAGAATGAGCTTTACTGGTTATAATAGATATATTTCAATGCCACATGATCATGTCGTCGTGGTGTTTTAGTTTATATTATATTTCTGCACTGAAGTTCCTCTAATGGGGGCCCAAAAATGGTTTATCCGGCCATGTTAGAAGAGTTTCCTCTGATGAGATATTGGCTTGTCGTAATTTATAAATCCTCACTCATCTTTCAGCTTTTATTAAATCATAATTTTCCAACTATTTCATGTTAACATCTGTTGGCATGAACAATTAATTAGCATGTGAAACCTTTCAGTGTGTTTGTAATTTTGAGTTTGATATGATTTTACTGTCATATTTGTATGAATTTCTATATTTCACTTGCATGACTATTTCTGGATTTTCATACGTGTAATTTGTCCAATAATAAATCATTTTTTATGGTTGTTAGTTGTGTTTTTTTGGGGGTTTTTTTTGTGATCATCGTTAAATTAAGTTGTAATTAGTTAAAAATGCAATTTCACAATTTGGGAGAAAGCATTCATCAATATTTTTGGAAGAATAAAAAATGCGAATCTTTTGTTAGTTTTGCTTCAAAATAGAAAATTAAGATAATCCCATAACTGTAATTTATATTTAAATCAGACTTCTTATTCTACGAACAAATGAAACCATGATTATTTGAAGAACCACACTGATTGGGTCTCTTAATGGGTTCAACACAATTATGTATTATTCATCATTCTTTGAGAGTATAAGCAAAGACGTTATTTATATTGAACAGGTAGGAGTAGTTAGACTATTGTACACACACACACACACACACACAGTATATATTACCTTGGTCCAGGTTTCAAATCAGAGTTTGATCTCCTTTACGGAAATTAAGTCTGTCAGCTGTGTAACAGTAGTTGAGCATTTTCAAGCTATCGATATTAGATCCAGAGTGTGTGAACGGATTTTTTTGTAAACAAGAAATGAGATCGAACTTGAAATGCGGCCAAAGACTGCAGTGTGGGAGAAAGTACTGTATCTAATTAAATGCAACACGATGTTTGCTCACATGGAGGAAATAATTTTCCTATAAATGAGAGAGGCCTTATTTTGTCTAAGAACTTGGCAATTATGACTGGATGGCAAACAATGTTAAAAGCTTAGGAAATTATCCAAATGGAGTTCTTTATCAAACCTAGTTATTGGGTATTGGTCACGATTCACCTTTAAGCTTCCTGCACTCGAAGCACATCTCACTCATATAGATTTCAACCAGATGGAATGTGTTCAAAATATTAGGCTTGTCTGGGATCACCGATGCCGAGGTATAGAATTGGGGTTTTTTGAGTGCCATAACTTTATTGTGTCACCAGTGGTGTTTTAGTACATGGTGATCCTTTTGTTTGTACAAGGTCGAGGCTCATTGAAGAGTAATGTGATGGAGGAGCAGTGGGGACACTGGACAAAACAAGCAAAGGAATAAATAAACAGGAAGAGAGAGATATGGAGATGGAGATGGATATAGAGATGGACATAGAGATGGACAAAAACATAGACATAGAGAAAGAGGGAGGCAACACAGTTACCTGTAAGTAAGGGGGATAGGTTAAATAGGGTTAATAGGGCTACAAAAGATTGCCAGTCGGGATGGTGATTCACTGATTGAGAAAAATGGATTTAATTATGAAAACTTCATGAGCATTGATTGTTCTTTCCTGTATGTTTTGTTTCTTCGACAAGGAGAATAACAGGTGAGAGTGAGATTGTGCATGATGAGGTGAATTTTAGATTTTTTTTGGCCTTTTTTCTTTTTTTTCTCCAAAAGAACAATTTGCATTTGTAAACCTCTTGCACCTGCAAGTTAGTGTCACAAAATCCAATTAGAATTAATTTAAACTATTGGAAAAGGTTAAGTCTAAGTCCAGTTTTTCCATTGTGGCAATACGTGTGCTGACACAAATAAAGACACATACATGGACATACATATAGACATGTACAGAGATATGCACATAGACATGTACATAGACACATAAGACACATAATAGACACGTACATAGACACATGCAAACAGATGCACATACATCTATACATACAAAGCATTTAGAGATTTTGCTTCTGAATGAGAAGATGTATATACGAAATTGTTCCATTTTTACATACATACATGTAGTTTTAGTGTTGATGGCTTTTCTTATCTATTTGTGTCAGGTCAGATTAGATCAGTAACTTGCTTCAGGTACCGTGGAAACCTGCACTAATCTGTTCCATGGTCGGGTTGTCAGTGACTAAACTGTCTCCCCAACCAAGTTTCTTGGTGAGGAGGGTGTATGATATGGACACCCAGCAGGATGAAAAACAAAACTTGTCAAAGGGTGGAGGAGCTCCTTGTGAGCCAACGGCCATGCATATCTAGTGCCAAACTGTGTCTGAGGACGTCCTCCTACAGTTGGGTTACTTTTTATCAAGAGCTTGGTGCCAGGATTTACACTCCGGCCACCGTAAAACCCTTCATTCTGCAACACATACTAAATGCATTAAAATAAAACTCTGAAAACTCACTCCGTGGGAGTACCTCCTGTGCAGCTGCCCTTCGCTGGGCAGCTCAACGGATGACAGGATTGGGGCAAAGCCTTCTGGGCCCCCAATCTTTGATGATAGGAGGGAAACCATGGGGTAACCTTCCTGGGTCAGATTGCGGTAGTGTGTGTCGGGTTGGAACTGAGGTGTCATCCATCAGACGACGGTCTCCTTAATTTAACCTGAGGTGGTCTCTTCGGGTGGGTGCCTGGAATGTCCTATCTCTAAGAGAGGTTGATCACCTATCTCTGTTATCACCTCTAAAGCGTTTCGACTTGGGCTTCGCAGCACTCTCTGAGGTTCGGAGACTGAATTGCGGCGAGATCATGGCGTGTGGTTGTACCTACTACTGGTCTGGTCTCTCTGATAGTTACCATGCCCAAAGAGTTGCTGTGGCTGTGTTCAATAAGCTGACTCCAAGGATAATTGAGGTAACACTGGTCAACAACCGTATGATGAGACTAAGGATTCGTCACTCCTTGGGTGTCATTTTCCTGATCTCTGTATATGCTCTGACTGAGGCGAATGATCTCACCGTAAAGGACTCATTCTATGCCATGCTCAAGTCTGTGGTTGGTCATTGCCCCAGGCGAGACACTTCTGGTCTTGGGGGATTTCAATGAATTAACTGAAACTGTTAGGGGTGGTTATGAGACATGTGTTGGTCCCCTTGGGTCTGGAACTGTGAACCAGAATAGCACTAAGTTTCTTGACTTTGCAAGAAGTCAAGGACTTAGGGTGGCTGATTCATGGTTTCAGCGCCCACTGGCTCATCGCTGGACTTGGTATTCCAACGCTGGTGGTGTGGCAAAGGAGATTGACCATGTGCTCTTTCATGGTCGCTGGAGGATGAGCCAGAACTGCAGGGTCTACTGGAGTGCTCAGTTCCTCAATACTGACCACAGGTTTTTTGTAGCAACTCTGAAGTTGCAGATTAAATTCAGTATAATGAATGGTATCATCCCAGCCGAGGCTGGATGTTTGCAAGCTCAAGAATGAGAGGGTAGCTGAGGAGTTTGTGAAGTTGAGGCTGGGTGGATATTTGGGGAGTCTGGGTGTTTTGGGGGATCCTGAAGAGTTGTGGAGTGCCTTGAAGACCACCATCCTTGATGTTGCTGGGAGATGTCTTGGAACTCGCCGGAGGGCGAAGAAGAAGTTTATCTCTCAAGGGAAACTGGATACCATTGAACAGTCGCAGGGCCAGGCTGAATGGCAGAGCTGTGCTGTTCAGGGAGCTGAGATGTAAAACTGCACGTGCAGAAAGGGTGGATAAGGAGGCCTATGTGCGAGGAATTTGTGAGGGGGTAGAGCATCACCTGTGTTGAAGTGACTCTCGCCCTGCTTACAGGGGAATTCACACATCGCGTTCCTCCAAGCCCATCCCTCAGTGTACTACAGTTAGAGCGGAGAGTGGTAGTGGGCTCTTGACAGAGGAGTCCAAAGTGAAGGCCTGCTGGGCTGGTTACTTTGAGCAGCTGTACCAGGCTGATCCATCAGCTGTCGAGTTGGATGTCAGGGGTGTTACTATCCCTATTGCTGACCCTCCAACCAACTGTGGTCCACCTTCATTTGTGGAAACACAGGCTGTGGTAAACCAGTTGAAGCGGGGTAAAGCTCCAGGGATCTGTGGCATCCATGCAGAACTTCTCAAGACTGCTGGAAATGCTGCACTCGTGTCATTACATGCAGTTTTGTGCTCTGCCTGGAACACAGGCATCATCCCAACTAACTTGAAGAGAGGCCTTGTTGTCCCTCTCTGAAAAGGGAAGGGTGATCACCAAGACTGCAACAAATGCCGAGGGGTGACAATGCTCTCGGTGCCGTGCAAGGTCTTTGCTCGGATAATTCTTGATAGGGTTCGCCACCATCTGCTTCAGCACCAGCGTCCAGAGCAGTCAGGCTTTTCACCAAAGAGTTCAATGATTGACGTATCCTTGCTCTTTGTGTCCTCACCGAACGCAGGCGAGAGATTCAGCAGGAATTGCTTGCAGCCTTTGTCGATCTCTGTAAAGCATTCGATTCAGTGAATTGAGATGTCCTCTGGAGGATTCTTGGTCTTCGTGTGGCACCATCAAAACTGATCAATCTGATGTCTGAACTCTACTCTGGTACTGATAGTACTGTGAGATGTTCTGATACCACCTATTGTGAGGGCTGAAATAGAGATTTTATCTTTTCTTTCATTTAAAACGCACTTTTAAATATCGTCTTTTGATTCAAAGTTGTTTATTGCTTGCTTTTAGCTAAACTTTGTTCTATTAGTATTCTGATGATTTCAGATATAACCATGAATTGTATTTGGAAACACGGGCCAAGTAAAAACACTGTGCACAGAATACTTCCTCATTTCCACAGCATGACTATGCTCTTCAAGGCACTTCCCAATTTTGCAGAACCGAAGGAGGGATAGTGAACTTCCCTTTCTTTCGTGCTTGAAGAGATCAAGTGAATATACTGTGTTTGAAATACTGATGTCTTGTAAGAGTTCCACAATAGGGACCCTGATGATAGTTCAAACCAGAGAAAGACTTCCATATACGGTGCTTCTCTGGACACATATCCTTATCGGCTTACCCATGAGATTGTGCAGAATAAAGTGACCACTTACCATGAGAATGTGCCTTGCTCAAGAGATATTCTCAAAATGAATAAATCCAGGGGTGACTGAAATAGGCAGAGCTGATTGTCATATTTGCTCTGGCAATCCGTTCGACCTGTGCACGGGTGTTTGGTTAATTGCTTGTTGGCTGGTTGGCAAATTTATTGTTTGTCTAATTAATTGTTAGTTTAATCGTTAGTTTAATTGTACGTTCTTTTAATTGATTTGTTCAAGTGATTCTTTTGTTTGGTATGGTTTATTCTTTTGTTTGGTATGGTTTAAGTTGATCTTTAATGTTGGGTTGATTGATTGATGAATAAAAGAAAATTATAGACCTGTTCTTGACGTGTGTGTGTGTGTGTGTGTGTGTGTGTGTGTGTGTGTGTGTGTGTGTGTGTAGTGTACATTATCTTTGCTGTGATTAGGCCATTAAATTTGCTGATGATTGTGTCTCTCCAATCGAAGCATTGCAATTCAAGGTACAGGGTTTGATCCCCGACACTATGACTTGTATCCAGTTGTTACTGGAGTTCATCAGGGGTGTGTACTGGCCCCCACACTTTTCAGTACTTGTATGGACTGGATTCTGGGGAGGATGTGGGAGAGATCAAGCTGTGGTGCATCCTTTGGGAATGTCAAGATCTCTGACCTGATTTCGCAGATGATGCAGTCATCTTTGCAGAGACACTAGATATCCTTTTGGGGGCCTTCAAGGTGCTGAATGAGGAGTTTGAACCACTGCGATTACGGAATTCCTGGGTCAAAACTAAGATCCAGGCTTTCAATGACATCTTGGATGCTGCTATCTTGTCTTTACCTGTTTGTGGCGGGATGTTGAGGTCATGGAGAGATTCACTTACCTTGGCAGTGATATTCATGTCTCTGCTGGCTGTGAGCCAGAGGTCAACAGATATCTAGGGCGGGTCTGGGGTGTCATGGATTCCCTGGATCATGGGGTGTGGCGATGCTGGGACCTGTGTGGGAGGAAGAGAGTCCGAGTCTTCAGGACCTTGATGCTTCCAGTCTTGCTCTATGGATGTGAGACTTGGACTCTGACCAGGGATCTGAGACGGAGACTTAATTCCTTTGGTACCAGGTTTCTTCTAGAATCCTTAGCTGTAGCTGTTCAGACTTTGTGTCCAACGATCGGTTGCTGAGAGAGACTCAAATAAGATTTGTTACCTGCATAGTCCGTGAATTCAGTTGCGGTTGTATCGACATGTGGCTTGTTTTCCTGATGCTGATCCTGCTCACCAGATTCTCTCAACAAGGGAGTCTCGTGAGTGGAGGAGGCCAATGGGCCGACGATGTGCCTCGTGGTTGCAGCAGGTTGATTAGCATCCCAAGGACATGGGGATGGACCAGGCATCTACCTGGGGGATGGCCAGACGGAGGCCCTCGGAGTACCGGCGGAAAGTGGATGCAGTGACGCGCTGCTCCGGTACCTGCTCCCATACCTGACCTGATCTTATCTATTTATTTCCTTCCTCCTTCTTTTTCTTCTCCTTCTTCTTCTTCTTCTTCTTCTTCTTCTTCTTTTTACAGGGCCTCACATTGTGTGCATTGCAATTGATGAAACTTGACTTGACTCACTACCATGATTCTTTGTTACTATATCTTTTTTGACCAGTTTACTATATGGTGGAACTTAAGGAGCAAAAGAGCTGACACTGAGATCTCAGTGAGCCTGTAATAGCTCATGATTAAATCCAATTCTTCTGGGATTCTGTAAGTGGTACTATCTGGGTCTATAAGGAAAAAAACTTTCTTTTGGAGGACTTGAAAGGCCCAGCTGAAGTGGTACCGATTCTGTCATGGAGGTAAAAATGGTTAAGAGAATTTGATGGTGGACAGAATATTCTCTCAGCATGGCCATGGCCTCAGAGGTCCAATTTCGTGTCATTAAGGAATTTGCCGCAGCCCCCGATGGTCAATGGCCTTGTCCCTGTGATCCAATCACAAGGATTAGTCAAGCAGTAAGTCCTTGCAATTTGCCAAAAAATTTATTCCATGAAAGCTGAACCGCTCTTCATGGATGCGTACATTAGAAAGAATGGAGCCATGTATATTTACAGAACTACCCATTTATTTAATTACTCCATAAACA
Organism: Eptatretus atami; assembly: GCA_035128595.1. Lineage (NCBI taxonomy): Eukaryota > Metazoa > Chordata > Myxini > Myxiniformes > Myxinidae > Eptatretus > Eptatretus atami. Next base: position 148,557,502 of record CM068957.1, on the reverse strand, counting down.
TTTGCAACGATTCCCATTCTTCATCCAAAGCTATTTCTCATGAAAATGAACTTTGACACCTAGCATGAATATATGGGGACACAGGCAAGCACAGGTTATGAAGCCTTAACCACAGTAATGTAACTAATCACAAAGACAATGTAAACCCTTCATTGCAATAAAGAAATAATCATAAAGAGAGCCTAGCATCACTTGAGGTCTCTGCACAGAGGAGTCTGGATATAAAGACACAGATCGACAAGACACAAGGTTTAACAGTGGGAGCTCCTTTCAGCAATCAATTCTTTCTTACCTGGAATGAACTGGCTGTTTGTGAGATTTTTTTTTAGCAACATGTTAGGCCTGGGCTAATGTAAGGGAAGGGTGAGAAATGGCTCACAGCTTCTCTGGTGAAACAAAGTGGAGATTTAATAGCTAGTCACACAAGTTGGGCGATCACCCGCTGTGTTCCTGGAGCTGCATTAAGATCTCCCAGGTTGTTGTCCATGTATTCCCCAGGTAAAGCTCCCTCCCTCTCTGGGTGGTAAACCATAGCTACTGTCCGAATACAACCACATGTGGCCTTGGCTCTACTCCACAAACTGACGTCCTCCAAACTAAGCTCTTCCCGAAGCTTCTGATTGACTCTGCTCCTCTCCAATTACGCTTTCATGACAAAAATAACCAATAACACCATATGAGCAGAACGGTGTGGTCCCCAAGCTCTCTCCCCATCACCCTGCAGACCATTTCACCCCTGGGAATGGCCTGTAGTTGGGGCATGACATATTCATCCAGATGATTTGAAACAATGATGAACTCTTCGGCTTTGGACATGATGATCAACACTTGATGATTTTTATTCAACACAACACCTCAATTGTCAACAACGATGAATTTAAATCGAACAAACTTTATATCTCTGCAAATTAAGATCTCGACAAAAGTATGCTCTAATCTTGTACGACAAACACATGAAGCATATTATACAGTGTAAAATCGATGTACTGTATCTACATACTATGTACAAAAGCAAAAATATCAAC
>CM068957.1:148545629-148556452 GCA_035128595.1 Eptatretus atami | reverse complement strand
TCGTGCCTTATCTACTCGCCTCTATCTCATACCAACAGGTACCAACAGGTACCCCCAGTGATATAATCGATGATTTGAGCTCTGAGGGATTTTTTTTTGCATACCTTGTCGAGGCTCATATGAGAGCAAATACACAACACACAGCAAGGGGGGGGCATGAGACAAGAGGGCGGGAGAGGGAAGGACAAAATAGTGGGAACAGAGACATTAGGAGATCTGTGGAAGGGAGAGATGGGGTGGGGAACATGGGGAATACAAGATGGACATTACAGGACTTTCAGGAAGGAAAGCAGGGAATTTGAAGGAGGTGGCTTGGGTAGATTATCAGGGGTAGAAAAGATCGAGGATTTGGATTGGGGGATGATGAGAGGTGGTTGGTGAACAGCTGTTTTGAAGGCCTGAGGGAATAATGGGATTGAATAGAATGAGGGAATTTATTCCAAAGGCGGGAAAAAGAGGAATGAAAGAGTGAAGGTGAGCAGTGATTCGTGATTTTGGTAGTTTACCAGAAGGGGGTTGTTGGCGGATCTTGAGCGCCCTGCGGAAATGTTGGTGGGGACAAATGGCAGAGAGAGCAGTGGGGGGGGGGGGGTGGGCAGGCTGGAGAGGAGATGTTAGAAGACAGAAGACCACCGACCAGCCTGGGGTGAGAGAGTGAGAGCCCAAAGACTTAGCCTCATCGCGGGAGATGCCAATCACACACACACACACACACACAAGCATTTAAAGGCCATTTTCCCCGCTAAAGCAGGGGTTAGCCTTTCGGGCCCCATGACAATCGTCTCAACTTTACCTATTTTCTGCATCTCCCCTTCTTAATCACCTTGCCCACATTTCTCTTTCCACCACCTTTAGCCAAGTTTTTCTCGGTCTTCCCCGTCCTCTACTTCGACTACACTCATTTCCAACACTCCTCTCACCCAGTCACTTTCATCCTTCCTCAACATGACCCAACCATCTCAACCTGTTTCTCTTCACAACTCCATCGCAGACTCTATTCCTATCATCTTCCGCAGGTCATCATTTGTCTTCCTCTCTCTCTCAACGATACTCCACACATCCACCGAACCATTCGCATTTCCACCTTTCCAGCCTTTGTTTCTGCTCCATGTTCAGTACCATGTCTCACTCCCATAAATCATCGTACTCCCACACATGTAGCATACACCTTTCCCTTCAGCTTCAACGACACTCCCCTCTTCGTCAGCACGCCACTCAGTTCCCGAACTTTTTCATGCACATCTCACTCTAGCAACCGTCGAAGAGTCTGATCCACCTTCTCCATTCAGCATGTCTCCGAGATAGCAAAATGTTTTCACACCTTCCAGCTTCACACCATCTCCAAGATCCAAGTCAACAATTCCTTCATCTGCAGCTCCCTCTATGCACACCTTACACTTGAATGTAGCTGCCACACTGGTTAATGACCCCTCTCACACCACTACATTTTCGATGAACCCATTCAGCACACATTGTACACTGAATGGATTCACTCCGCCACCTTCCCGCACACAGCACACGGCCACTTCCCGTCCTTTCCACCTCACCACATGCTTTACCACTTGCCATCACCTTCGTCTTTCCGATATTCACCTTCAAACCTTTTGCCTCCATACATTCCTTCCACTTGTTCATCTTCTCCTTCAGTCCATCCATACTCTCTGCAATCAACACCAGATCATCTGCATACAGCAGCTCCCACGGTAAACCCTCCTTTACCCTCCGAGCCACACCTCCATCACAACTACAAATAGAAGTGGACTTAGTGCGCGCCCCTGGTACACTCCTACCCTCACCTCAAACTCAACACTGTTCCCGTCCTTCGTCCTTACAGCTGTGCGCGCTCTCTCGTACATGGCCATCACTACTCTGATCAACTATTCCTCCACTCCTAACTTCCTCGATGCCCATGTCATAACTTCACGTGGAACCCTATCAAATGCTTTCTCCAGATCAACAAACCCAAAAAACAACATCTTCCTCTTCTCCATGTACTTCTCCTGCAACTGCCTTACAATATAAATTGCATCTGTCGTTCCTCTTCCTGGCATAAATCCAAACTGCATTTTCGTCAATCTTTACCTTCTTCCTTATCCTCTTCACCAACACCCTTTCAATACCTTCATTCCATGCTCCAATAACTTTATGCTCTATAGGAGCCACAGTACAGAGGGTCACCTTTCCCCTTGTACAGAGGGACGAGGGTACTCAGTTCCCAATCCCCTGGAATGCGGCCTTCTTTCACCACCAGATTACAGATCTCTGTCATTCTCTTCACACCCCAACTTCCCGCTGCCTTCAACATACAGTATCTTCCACAACTCCCGTCGGCCCTCCTGCTTTTCTACTCTTCATTGCTCTTATAGCTTTCTCAACTTCCTTCTCAGTTATCTCTTCTGGGTCCTAAAACTGGGTTACTCTCGATGTTGCTATCCCATTCATTTTCTACATTCAACAGCCTTTCCATATATCTCTTCCATCTTCCTTTAATTCCATCTGAGTCCACAACGATTTGTCCCACTTCATCCTCTCAAGCAACTTACCCCGTCACATCAAACCTCTGTCTCGCTATCTGCTTTGCAATCCTGAAAACCACTCTCTTACCCTCCTCCGAATCCAAGCATTCTCCAAACATTTTCCTATGGGCCTCCTGCGCCTTTGCTACCTCTTTATTTGCAGCCTTCTTGCTACCTTGTAACTTTCATGTGCTGCCTCTTCTTCCACCGTATCCTTGCCTTTTGCCATTCCTTGAACTTCTTCCTTTCTTTTCAATCGTCTTTCCAACTTCCTCACCCACCACCATGTTTCCGAGTGCCTCGGTGTCCTTTTGTCCATCCACATACCTCACCAACGGCTCCCAATAGACTATCTTTCATTGACATCCAACCACTTTCAAGCTCAACCACATCATCCTCAACCATACTCAGCCTCTCTCTTAATGCTTCCTTCACTGTCGCCTCTTTCAACCTCCACACCTTCATCCTCGGTTGGTACTTCACCCGCTGAATTCTCCGCGCACCTTTCACCCTTACATCGCAGACAACCAGGTGGTGCTGCGAAACAGTCTCCTCCCCTGGGATCACTTTGTGTCCCGGAGGTTTCCCCTATCTCGCCGACGCACCATCGTAGTCAATGGTTGTCGTCGCCCACCTGACGTGTATGTAATAAGCTTATTATCCGCTTTCTGGAATTGAGTATTACAAATCAACAAATCAGCTCCATCAGCAAACCCAAGATCCTTTCACCTTCTCCATTTCTCACACCATATCCATAACCCCCATGGACTCCCTAAAACCGTCTGGACTCCTTCCCACATGTCCATTCAAGTCTCCTCCTACCACAACAATTTCATCATCTTTCACATTTTCCATCAACTTCTCTATCGCACACCAGAACATGTTCTTCTCTTCATCGCTTCGACCGACCTGCGGGGCATATTCTGAGATGACGTTCACCAAGAGCTTTCCGATCACGATTCTCACCATCATCAACCTTTCACTCACTCTAGTCACACTCACTACACTGTCTACAAAACTCCTCAGAAAACATGACACCAACACCATGCACGCCTTCCGGGCACCCTTGCCACATAAACTTGTACTCTGCCCCTGCCTACCCTTCACCATTCTCACACCACTTCCCTTCCACCGTGTCTTCTGCACACAAACATATGTCCACTCTTCTTCTGACCAATGTTTCAACCACTTCTCCAGATCTCCCTGTCATGTCCCTACGTTCCATGTACCAAACCTCAGAAAACCGATCTCCACGTGGGGCATCAGACGATTGGTCGTCATAAATGGAAAAATTTCCTCCTTGCTTCGATCGGTTCCCCACCTTGAGTTTTAACCGAGAGGGGTGAGGACCCCCACGGGTACTTCGGGCTGTACCCTGCCCATCAGTTGTACTCATCATGGTTTCCTTTTGTGGCGATGTTTTTATGGCCGGATGCCCTTCCTGAGCCAACCCTTTTAGTCGCCTCTTACGACAGCAGGGATATGGTGTACCTATTCTGACCGGGGTACACACCGGGGGGGAGATGACAGTAATCCGAAATACCTTGGTTTCCACAGCGTGAAGCCGAGAAAGCTGGGAGGTAGGAGCACAGCCCAGAGGGAGAGCAGTACTCCATCAGGCTGTGGACGAAAAGCTTTGTAAGTGTCAGGGGCTCAGGTGGTCCGAGGAAGGACTTTGCACGGCGGAGGATTCCCAGTCGGCGACTGGCTTTGGAGGCCAGGTTTGAAATGTGGCTTTCCCAGGAAAGGTCATGGCAGATAGTGAGACCAAGAAGCTTGAAATAAAGGACTTCTTCCAGAGGTTTGTTGAGAAAGTGGATGGGGGTTTTCTAAATGGTCCTTTTGGAGAGACATAGTGAGAGTGTGAGATTTGTCCGGATTGAAAGACATGTTCACGTGTTGGACCAGTTTGTGATTTTACCCAGATCTGCAGTGAGCAAGAAGCTGCTGCATGCCGGTCTGAGGGATGACAGATGGTACGGCAGAGGGTGGAGTCATCAGCAAAGAGATAAAGAGGATTTTCCAGAGAGTCGGAGAGATCATTGATGAAAACCAGAAAAGGACAGGGCCCAGAATGCAACCTGAGGAACTCCGCGCTGGACAGGAAGGGGGGATGAAAGAACTCCATTTAGAGGCCACACGTTGACTGCGACAGGAGAGGAAGTCTGGGAGCCATGAGTGGAGATGGCCTTGGATACCATAGGAAGAGAGTTTGGTGAGCAGGGCAGAGTGCCAGACCATGTCAAAGCACGCAATATGTCAAGGGATATTGGCTCTGATTTCATGTTGTCATTGAGGACCTCCATCCATTGTTGGGAGAGCAGAAGCAGCATATCCAGGGTAGAGTGGACCTGGTCTGAAACCAAATTATGTTCGAAATCAAGCCATTGAGAAGAAGAAGGATTTAATGTCTTGAGTGATGACGGATTCCATAACCTTGCTGATGATTGGCAATAGGCTGATTGGTCTGTAGGTGCAGGGATCTGTTTTGTACCTTTTTTATGCAAGGCAGTGATGTTTGCTGATTTCCAAGCAGAGGGCAGATGACCTTGAGCAAATGAGAGGGTGATATTGGCTAACCAAGTTTTACTAATCAATCCGATCTCTGAGGCACCCTTTGAGACAAGCCTGGTGTTGGCTTTTGGGTAAGGGTGGCTGGCATGGGATCTTTGGTCCTGAGTTTGAGCCCTGTTGGCTGCTGAATTAACACCAGGTGGGGTTGACAGCCTGTCATCCTTCCAAGATCGACGAAATGAGTACCAGTGTACTGGTGGAGGGGCACTGCATCAGTGGCACAGTCATGCCGCAACAAAATGATATTTACCAGGCAGCCAAGCTGCATATGCAAGAAGAAGAAGAAGTTTGGCGTGAGTTTCCCTCGTCACTAATTACACTTGTTTTGTGTAATCTTTATAATATTTGAGAAGATTTTATGGAATAAGTACAATGGCATTAATACAGCAATGTTGCATGTCCATTGTCCAAACATGTCCATTTTCCAAGTTGCAAGAGCAGTCAGCAGCATATCTGTACGTGGCTCTCTCAGTGAGTTGCCATAAAATTATGAAATTAATGACACTTACTGGAAGGTGCTGGTTTATGTTTGCAGTTATAAATATTCAAGATTGGAAATTCATAACTTGAGTCATTTTTTAATCTCCGGGCAGCATGTCAAGCAACTTGACTTGGGACTCCATTGTGACTCCATTTGAGTTACAGATTGAACTCAGTCCAACTACATTGTACCTTCGACATAATCACGATTACAGGATATTCATCAACATGAACTTGGCATCTCTAATTGGATTATTTATTTTTCTCCAGACGATGCCAGACGATGGTGATGAGCTGATGCTGAGATAATAGGTATTTGTTTTTCTTCTGACTCACGTCATTTCTACGAACCGTGTTGTTATTTTGAAATGATGGATGGTATTTTTGTACGTGCTGTTTTTGGATTACATGTTTGTCATTTTGACAATAATCATTGTAATGGAGGTGATGGGTATTCTGGAATACATTGTGATGTCAGGATCGAGATGGTTGCCTTCTGCTGTTTTCATCCATTGCTAAGGAATCCTATTAAACATTTATAGCAAGTAGCACAGAGATGATCTCACATTAAGTTCCTTTCCATTAGCTCCATAGTTTAATCAAAATGAGACCACATGAATTTCTCCATTTAGGGCAGCCAACAATTGAACCATTTTTCCTTCTCAAAGGAAATCATATCTAATACAATCCAGTAGTTTTACGCCTTCCTTTTCAACCGACTCTAGAGTACAATACAAGACATTTATTGTCCCAATGTCCTTCCCCAACTTGGGAAGGTCTCAAGAGGATTTGCAACGTTTGACAATGACATTGACATGCCACATGGCATAACATGATGGAACAAGCGCTAACATCAGGCAATGGACCAAATCACGTTGGGCTAACGGTCGTGCTCAGTAACCAACCGTCAGTGTGAGCTGGGTCATGACAGTCTTTTCTGAGTTAGAAAAGAGTTTAATGATTTTGATAACTGAACCATATGAAGAGGGTCATATGAACCTGACAATTTGTATGTGTTTATCATAGGGCCCCGTCACGTCTCCTTACCAAATTGGAGGAACAACCAATCGGCTCTCACCTAATCAATTCTATCCAGCTAAAGCTCGGATTTTCAAAATCAATCTCCTGCATCTTCCAGCCAAAGAAAGCTGCATATAAGTAACCACAAAAACTACGCAAGGTAAGTTATATGTTTGACTGCTATTGGCATTGCATGTGTTATATGTTTGGTCGCCTCAGTGGTGCTTGTTTAGATGTATGGCTATTGCTGATGACTCACAATAAGTGATGAACCAGTCCAGCAGCTGAGAGGAGCACGTAGCATTGGGTTACATGTACCGTGTATGCTACTTGTGAATATCTGCAGCTGGAGAGGAACCTAGTGTGGGTTTCAAACAGTAAAAGGCTTACCTTGTGTAGCTTTCTTGGTTGCTTATGTATCTTTATTTGGCTAGAAAAGGAGGGGGTATGAATTCTAGCCACAGCTGGGCACAATTTATTTGGTGAGAGCTGATTGGTTGTTTCCACAATTACTGGTGTGAGATGTGTTGGGCCTTATGATATTTATATTGAAGACTGATATTGGCATTGCATGTGGACATGCTAGGAGCCTCGGTGGTGCGCGTTTCTGTCTACGCTGCCACCGATGACTTACCAATGAGTGATGAACCTGGTCTGGCAGCTGAGAGGTTGTGTAGTTTGGGATTCTCATGTATGAACTACTTTTGAATGTCTGCATCTGTAAGAGGGAACCTCGGTAGGGTTTGTAAGTGCTTAATTTGGACTTTTCTAAGTTGCTTTCTGGAGATACATTAGAAGGAAATGGCTCAAGCAAATAATGTTGAGAGCATTAGACCCTTCAGTATTCAGGAAAGAGCAATGTGATGCTGCCACCTCCACCCCACAGACCAATGGATAGGCCTGTTACTCCATTGAGCTTTAGACAAAGGTTATATAAGCTGTAAATAGTTCTGCTGTATAGTTAATTACTTGAAATGACAACTCAGTCTGTAGCTGGCTTTGCAGGCCAGCTTACTATGTTTATTAACTCAGTAGAAATGATCTGATGGGAGGCTAAGCATTCAAGGCTAACCTAACCTCTTCCATGGCTGACCATGAAGTGTTTAGATGGGTTCATTTGACAATCTTCCACGAGTGACAGTGTTGACTGAGATTACAAAGATAGAAAGACTTGTTCAATTTATCGGATCAGTTTCAATTCAATTACAGATCGGTAAATAGTTATGCAGGCTGTCTGCCTATTTGGGAGCAGGATGGGGGTACTGTATGAAAGAATGTGGAATCATCTAAACATGGAAGAAAAAGGTTTTCAGAGCTTCAAAGTGATCATTAATGTGGTAAAGAAGTAGACTGGCCAAAGACAATGTAATGGGATACTCCAGCCTCCGCTGAGGGAGAAGAGAAGAGGGCTCCATTGACAGCAATGTTGTTACTATGCAAGTGGAGGAAGCCAGAGAATCCATGTGGGAAGGTGCCTGTATGCCACAGTAACAAACTTGCGAAGCAGAGCAGTTGCCAGACTTTGTTTAATTCCTGACATATATCCATAAAGACTTTTTCTAACGTCTTGTTGTACACCGCTCCTTCCCATTTCCATTCCAGGCAATGCATGACATCATTGCTTGGGCACTGATGGAAGGGAGCACTCAGTTTTTACTGTTATTTGTTTTCTTGCTTGTCCAGGCAATATCTCAGTCATCCTTTGAGCTAGGAAGCTGAAATTTGGGGACAAAAGTGAAGATATGCTTTGGCACAAATTTATTATTATTATTTTGATTAATCAATTCATTGATTAATTACTTGATTACTATCGACTTATTAATTCCTTATTTATTTTCTTTCTCATCTGGCAATATCTTAGGCAACTTTGAGCAAGGAAGCTGAGAGTTGGACATGACAGTGATCAAGTGATTGGCAATAAAGAATATTTTTGATTTATTGATTAATTAGTAATCGATTTTTCTTGATTAATCAGTTAAGCGAATCAGTAAATTAATTGATTAATCAGATAATTGAAAAAACAATTCACTTTTTCAATGAATGCTTAATTTCAAAAAGTTACATATTTGGATGAAACAGTGGTGGTTTGTTATGCTATTAGCCAATTGATTCAAGAATTAATTATTTACAAATTATATATTTTACTTTAATTATGCAATTAATCAATTAATCAATAATTATTGTACACCACTCCCTCCAATTCCGTTTCCATGTGCTGCATGGCGAGTAAGGATCATTTGTATACGTTCACTCCAAAGTACATTTGTACACATAAACCAAGTATCATTTGTAACACATTCACTTCAGAAGGGCACGAAGGCGCCCCGGCGATGTCGCGCGCTGGAGGATTTGTTATTTATTTATTTGACATGGGGCGGTGTACTTTGAATGTACGTCTACTTGTTTGACATTTACTTCCTACAACCATTTGCTGAGAGAAGGGAACATGGTGACCTGGATGCACTCCTTCACATAAATGGCTAAAGTAAATTCCAAAAAATCCAAAACCAGAAACCAGGCCAGATTGGTAAACAGATTGGGTTTGCATATGATGGCTCAACATAGATCAGACAACCTATATTTTTTTTTTCTTTGGTTTTTAGACTTTTTTTCTTCCTATATTAAGGTCATGGAGAAGGTTGTGTGCACAACATTATACAAGGCAGTTAAAATCAAAACGACATCAGTGTACTGTTACAAAATTGCAAAAGACATGAGTGAGCAAGAGATTAAATAATAAAAGAATGAAATGTGCCTTTTAGCCAGTGTCAAATATGAGGGGATAAAGACAAATAATAAATCTAACTTTTTTCAGAGATAAAGTATCTTTTCCCATTATTTAAAAGGCAACTTATTCACCGCTGTAGAGGGTGAAACAACAAGCAAATATTGGTTCACCATCAGCATTGTAAAGCATTGCGCATGGTTCTATTAAATATTTTAAAGGATCAATACAATTTCTATTCACTTTTCAAAGGTGCCTTTTCAAAATGCTGCTGAGCTTTGCATGAATTCTATAGAGTTGCAGAATTTAAAATACACCATATAAACTTTTAGCTGTATTGCCTTGGTCTCTTCACATAACTAATACCCAATGTTATATATTTATATATATATATATATATATATATAGTATATATATATGTGTATAGTAGTAAGTAAGTTACTATATGTGTTGTATATGATATACATAGATATGTATATGCTTATATGTGGTATAGTATATATATACAGATATTATATATATATATTATATATATATAAGTATATATGATCATGTGTGTTATAGTATATACTTATAATATGTCTATATATATATATATATATATATATTATAATATATATATAATAGATATATATATTTGGTTGCGATTCGCGGCCCAGCCGGCGTGCGATCGCCACGTGACTCGAATTGGACCGCCTCGCCCAACGACGACAATTCAGTCGTGACCCTCTCGGCACTACGCCGGGAAGCCACATGTTCACGGGTGGGGGTTTAACCTCAGGCACAACCCAGCCGCAATTCTACCCTTGCGAGCGGTAGGTGAATCGCCGAAAGTCGATATACCTAAGTACTCGCACGGGTAACCTACCGAGGGTTGCACCACACATTTAGGGTACGACTTCGAGACTACGAACTGCTTTAAGCCCGGCTGTTTCGCTAACTCGGGATAAGCCCAGCAGGTGTTTATCGTCGACCTTGATGTTCAGATTATATCGGGCCGTATCTGCGCCCACTCGAACCCCCACTTTACGTGAAGCAAGATTTGGAGACCCAACCAAAGGAAAGGATGCCAGCGAAACGCGGGAAAGACAATTTCAACAAGCAAGGCATTTTATTTACACGCACACAGATAGCACACACTTATACAGCATGCTATTTTACACCAAACAGTCAGAGATGCAACTTTATAAAAGCAAGGACACAATGCAGCAGCTACAACGAATATAATTATTACAAACACTTAAAACATGTCTACTTTTTCAAGAACTGGCGCCCACACACAACACAATAAATACACAAAACCAGAAAAGAAATGGAAGTCGCGACATTCATCTCTCTTTCTCACTGTTCCCGTCCTTCGTCCTTACAGCTGTGCGCGCTCTCTCGTACATGGCCATCACTACTCTGATCAACTATTCCTCCACTCCTAACTTCCTCGATGCCCATGTCATAACTTCACGTGGAACCCTATCAAATGCTTTCTCCAGATCAACAAACCCAAAAAACAA
>CM068957.1:148522502-148545098 GCA_035128595.1 Eptatretus atami | reverse complement strand
ATCTCTTCCATCTTCCTTTAATTCCATCTGAGTCCACAACGATTTGTCCCACTTCATCCTTCAAGCAACTTACCCCCGTCACATCAAACCTCTGTCTCGCTATCTGCTTTGCAATCCTGAAAACCACTCTCTTACCCTCCTCCGAATCCAAGCATTCTCCAAACATTTTCCTATGGGCCTCCTGCGCCTTTGCTACCTCTTTATTTGCAGCCTTCTTGGCTACCTTGTAACTTTCATGTGCTGCCTCTTCTTCCACCGTATCCTTTGCCTTTTGCCATTCCTTGAACTTCTTTCCTCTTCTTTCAATCGTCTTTCCAACTTCATCACCCCACCACCATGTTTCCGAGTGCCTCAGTGGTCCTTTTGTCCATCCACATACCTCACCAACGGCTCCCAATAGACTATCTTTCATTGACATCCAACCACTTTCAAGCTCAACACATCATCCTCAACCATACTCAGCCTCTCTCTTAATGCTTCCTTCACTGTCGCCTCTTTCAACCTCCACACCTTCATCCTCGGTTGGTACTTCACCCGCTGAATTCTCCGCGCACCTTTCACCCTTACATCGCAGACAACCAGGTGGTGCTGCGAAACAGTCTCCTCCCCTGGGATCACTTTGTGTCCCGGAGGTTTCCCCTATCTCGCCGAGCACCATCAGGTAGTCAATGGTTGTCGTCGACCCACCTGACGTGTATGTAATAAGCTTATTATCCGCTTTCTGGAATTGAGTATTACAAATCAACAAATCAGCTCCATCAGCAAACCCAAGATCCTTTCACCTTCTCCATTTCTCACACCATATCCATAACCCCATGGACTCCCTCAAAACCGTCTGGACTCCTTCCCACATGTCCATTCAAGTCTCCTCCTACCACAACAATTTCATCATCTTTCACATTTTCCATCAACTTCTCTATCGCACACCAGAACATGTTCTTCTCTTCATCGCTTCGACCGACCTGCGGGCATATCCTGAGATGACGTTCACCAAGAGCTTTCCGATCACGATTCTCACCATCATCAACCTTTCACTCACTCTAGTCACATCACTACACTGTCTACAAACTCCTCAGAAAACATGACACCAACACCATGCACGCCTTCCGGGCACCCTTGCCACATAAACTTGTACTTCTGCCCCTGCCTACCCTTCACCATTCTCACACCACTTCCCTTCCACCGTGTCTTCTGCACACAACATATGTCCACTCTTCTTCTGACCAATGTTTCAACCACTTCTCCAGATCTCCCTGTCATTGTCCCTACGTTCCATGTACCAAACCTCAGAAACCGATCTCCACGTGGGGCATCAGACGATTGGTCGTCATAAATGGAAAAATTTCCTCCCTTGCTTCGATCGGGTTCCCCACCTTGAGTTTTAACGAGAGGGGTGAGGACCCCCACGGGGTACTTCGGGCTGTACCCTGCCCATCAGTTGTACTCATCATGGTTTCCTTTGTGGCGATGTTTTTATGGCCGGATGCCCTTCCTGAGCCAACCCTTTTAGTCGCCTCTTACGACAGCAGGGATATGGTGTACCTATTCTGACCGGGGTACACACCGGGGGCGGAGATGACAGTAATCCGAAATACCTTGGTTTCCACAGCCGTGAAGCCGAGAAAGCTGGGAGGTAGGAGCACAGCCCAGAGGGGAGAGCAGTACTCCATCAGGCTGTGGACGAAAGCTTTGTAAGTGTCAGGGGCTCAGGTGGTCCGAGGAAGGACTTTGCACGGCGGAGGATTCCCAGTCGGCGACTGGCTTTGGAGGCCAGGTTTGAAATGTGGCTTTCCCAGGAAAGGTCATGGCAGATAGTGAGACCCAGAAGCTTGAAATAAAGGACTTCTTCCAGAGGTTTGTTGAGAAAGTGGATGGGGGGTTTTCTAAATGGTCCTTTTGGAGAGACATAGTGAGAGTGTGAGATTTGTCCGGATTGAAAGACATGTTCCACGTGTGGACCAGTTTGTGATTTTACCCAGATCTGCAGTGAGCAAAGAAGCTGCTGCATGCCGGTCTGAGGGATGACAGATGGTACGGCAGAGGGTGGAGTCATCAGCAAAGAGATAAAGAGGATTTTCCAGAGAGTCGGAGAGATCATTGATGAAAACCAGAAAAAGGACAGGGCCCAGAATGCAACCTTGAGGAACTCCAGCCTGACAGGAAGGGGGGATGAAAGAACTCCATTTAGGCCACACGTTGACTGCGACAGGAGAGAAGTCTGGGAGCCATGAGTGGAGATGGCCTTGGATACCATAGGAAGAGAGTTTGGTGAGCAGGGCAGAGTGCCAGACCATGTCAAAGCACGCAATATGTCAAGGGATATTGCTCTGATTTCATGTGTCATTGAGGACCTCCATCCATTGTTGGAGAGCAGAAGCAGCATATCCAGGGTAGAGTGACCTGGTCTGAAACCAAATTGATGATCAGAAATCAAGCCATTGGAGAAGAAGAAGGATTTAATGTCTGAAGTGATGACGGATTCCATAACCTTGCTGATGATTGGCAATAGGCTGATTGGTCTGTAGGTGCAGGGATCTGTTTTTGTACCTTTTTTATGCAAGGCAGTAATGTTGCTGATTTCCAAGCAGAGGGCAGATGACCTTGAGCAAATGAGAGGGTGATATTTGGTCAACCGAAGTTTTTACAATCAATCCGATCTCTGTAGGCATTCCCTTTGGAGAACAAGCCTGGTGTTGGCTTTGTGGTAAGGGTGGCTGGCATGGGATCTTTGGGTCCTGAGTTTGAGCCCTGTTGGCTGCTGAATTAACACCAGGTGGGGTTGACAGCCTGTCATCCTTCCAAGATCGACGAAATGAGTACCAGTGTACTGGTGGAGGGGCACTGCATCAGTGGCACAGTCATGCCGCAACAAAATGATATTTACCAGGCAGCCAAGCTGCCATATGCAAGAAGAAGAAGAAGTTTGGCGTGAGTTTCCCTCGTCACTAATTACACTTGTTTGTGTAATCTTTATAATATTTGAGAAGATTTTATGGAATAAGTAACAATGGCATTAATACAGCATGTTGCATGTCCATTGTCCAACATGTCCATTTTCCAAGTTGCAAGAGCAGTCAGCAGCATATCTGTACGTGGCTCTCTCAGTGAATTGCCATAAAATTATGAAACTTAATGACACTTACTGGAAGGTTGCTGGTTTATGTTGCAGTTATAAATATTCAAGATTGGAAATTCATAACTTGAGTCATTTTTAATCTCCGGGCAGCATGTCAAGCAACTTGACTTGGGACTCCATTGTGACTCCATTTGAGTTACAGATTGGACTCAAGTCCAACTACATTGTACCTTCGACATAATCACGATTACAGGATATTCATCAACATGAACTTGGCATCTCTAATTGGATTATTTATTTTTCTCCAGACGATGCCAGACGATGGTGATGAGCTGATGCTGAGAGTAATAGGTATTTGTTTTTTCGTCTGACTCACAGTCATTTCTACGAACCGATGTTGTTATTTTGAAATGCATGGACGGTATTTTTGTACGTGCTGTTTTTGGATTACATGTTTGTCATTATGACAATAATCATTGTAATGGAGGTGATGGGTATTCTGGAATACATTGTGATGTCAGGGATCGAGATGGTTGCCTTCTGCTGTTTTCATCCATTGCTAAGGAATCCTATTAAACATTTATAGCAAGTAGCACAGAGATGATCTCACATTAAGTTCCTTTCCATTAGCTCCATAGTTTAATCAAAATGAGACCACATGAATTTCTCCATTTAGGGCAGCCAACAATTGAACCATTTTTCCTTCTCAAAGGAAATCATATCTAATACAATCCAGTAGTTTTACGCCTTCCCTTTTCAACCGACTCTAGAGTACAATACAAGACATTTATTGTCCGAATGTCCTTCCCCAACTTGGGAAGGTCTCAAGAGGATTTGCAACGTTTGACCAATGACATTGACATGCCACATGGCATAACATGATGGAACAAGCGCTAACATCAGGCAAATGGACCAAATCACGTTGGGCTAACGGTCGTGCTCAGTAACCCAACGTCAGTGTGTAGCTGGGTCATGACAGTCTTTTCTGAGTTAGAAAAAAGTTTAATGATTTTGATAACTGAAACCATATGAAGAGGGTCATATGAACCTGACAATTTGTATGTGTTTATCATAGGGCCCCCGTCACGTCTCTTACCAAATTGGAGGGAACAACCAATCGGCTCTCACCTAATCAATTCTATCCAGCTAAAGGTCGGATTTTCAAAAATCAATCTCCTGCTCTTCCAGCCAAAGAAAGCTGCATAAAGTAACCACAAAAACTACGCAAGGTAAGTTATATGTTGACTGCTATTGGCATTGCATGTGTTATATGTTTGGTCGCCTCAGTGGTGCTTGTTTAGATGTATGGCTATTGCTGATGACTCACCAATAAGTGATGAAACCAGTCCAGCAGCTGAGAGGAGCACGTAGCATTGGGTTGACATGTACCGTGTATGCTACTTGTGAATATCTGCAGCTGGAGAGGAACCTAGTGTGGGTTTCAAACAGTAAAAGGCTTACCTTGTGTAGCTTTCTTGGTTGCTTTATGTATCTTTATTTGGCTAGAAAAGGAGGGGGTGATGAATTCTAGCCACAGCTGGGCACAATTTATTTGGTGAGAGCTGATTGGTTGTTTCCACAATTACTGGTGTGAGATGTGATTGGGCCTTATGATATTTATATGAAGACTGATATTGGCATTGCATGTGGTACATGCTAGGGAGCCTCGGTGGTGCGCGTTTCTGTCTACGCTGCCACCGATGACTTACCAATGAGTGATGAACCTGGTCTGGCAGCTGAGAGGTTGTGTAGGTTTGGGATTCTCATGTATGAACTACTTTTGAATGTCTGCATCTGTAAAGGAACCTCGGTAGGGTTTGTAAGTGCTTAACTTTTGGAGCTTTTCTAAGTTGCTTTCTGGAGATACATTAGAAGGAAATGGCTCAAGCCAATAATGTTGAGAGCATTAGACCCTTCAGTATTCAGGAAAGAGCAATGTGATGCTGCCACCTCCACCCACAGACCAATGGATAGGCCTGTACTCCATTGAGCTTTAGACAAAGGTTATATAAGCTGTAAATAGTTCTGCTGTATCAAGTAATTACTTGAAATGACAACTCAGTCTGTAGCTGGCTTTGCAGGCCAGCTTTACTATGTTATTAACTCAGTAGAAATGATGGCTGATGGGGAGGCTAAGCATTCAAGGCTAACCCTAACCTCTTCCAATGGCTGACCATGAAGGTGTTTAGATGGGTTCATTTGACAATCCTTCCACAGTGACAGTGTTGACTGAGATTTACAAAGATAGAAAGACTTGTTCAATTTATCGGATCAGTTTCAATTCAATTACAGATCGGTAAATAGTTATGCAGCTGCTGTCTGCCTATTTTGGGGAGCAGGATGGGGGTACTGTATGAAAGAATGTGGAATCATCTGAAACATGGAAGAAAAGGTTTTCAGAGCTTCAAAGTGATCATTAATGTGGATAAAGAAGTAGACTGGGCCAAAGACAATGTAATGGGGTACTCCAGCCTCCGCTGAGGGAGAAGAGAAGAGGGCTCCATTGACAGCAATGGTTGTACTATGCAAGTGGAGGAAGCCAGAAATCCATGTGGGAAGGTGCCTTGTATGCCACAGTAACAAACTTGGCAAGCAGAGCAGGTTGCCAGACTTTGTTGAATTCCTGACATATATCCATAAAGACTTTTCTAACGTCTTGTTGTACACCGCTCCTTCCCATTTCCATGTCCAGGCAATGCATGACATCATTGCTGGGCACTGATGGAAGGGAGCACTCAGTTTTTACTGTTATTTGTTTTCTTGCTTGTCCAGGCAATATCTCAGTCATCCTTTGAGCTAGGAAGCTGAAATTTGGGGACAAAAGTGAAGATATGCTTTGGCACAAATTTTTTATTATTATTATTGATTAATCAATTCATTGATTAATTACTTGATTACTATCGACTTATTAATTCCTTATTTATTTTCTTTCTCATCTGGGCAATATCTTAGGCAACTTTTGAGCAAGGAAGCTGAGAGTTGGACATGACAGTGATCAAGTGATTTGGCAATAAAGAATATTTTTGATTTATTGATTAATTAGTTAATCGATTTTCTTGATTAATCAGTTAAGCGAATCAGTAAATTAATTGATTAATCAGTTAATTGAAAAAAACAATTCACTTTTTCAATGAATTGCTTAATTTTCAAAAAGTTACATATTTGGATGAAACAGTGGTGGTTTGGTTATGCTATTAGCCAATTGATTCAGAAATTAATTATTTTACAATTATATATTTACTTTAATTATGCAATTAATCAATTAATCAATCAATTATTGTACACCACTCCCTCCCAATTCCGTTTCCATGTGCTGCATGGCGAGTAAGGATCATTTGTATACGTTCACCTCCAAAGTACATTTGTACACATAAACCAAGTATCATTTGTACACATTCACTTCAGAAGGGCACGAAGGCGCCCCGGCGATGTCGCGCGCTGGAGGATTTGTTATTTATTTATTTGACATGGGGGCGGTGTACTTTGAATGTACGTCTACTTGTTTGACATTTACTTCCTACAACCATTGCTGAGAGAGAGGAACATGAGTGACCTGGATGCACTCCTTCACAAAATGGCTAAATTAAATTCCAAAAATCCAAAACCAGAAACCAGGCCAGATTGGTAAACAGATTGGGTTTGCATATGATGAGCTCAACATAGATCAGACAACCTATATTTTTTTTACTTTGGTTTTAGACTTTTTTCTTCCTATATTAAGGTCATGGAGAAGGTTGTGTGCACAACATTATACAAGGCAGTAAAATCAAACGACATCAGTGTACTGTTACATAAATTGCAAAGACATGAGTGAGCAAGAGATAAATTAATATTGGGAATGAAATGTGCCTTTTAGCCAGTGTCAAATATGAGGGGATAAAGACAAAATATAAATCTAACTTTTTTTCAGAGATAAAGTATCTTTTCCCATTATTTTAAAAGGCAACTTATTCACCGCTGTAGAGGGTGAAACAACAAGCAAATATTGGTTCACCATCAGCATTGTAAAGCATTGCGCATGGTTCTATTAAATATTTTAAAGGATCAATACAATTCTATTCACTTTCAAAGGTGCCTTTTCAAATGCTGCTGAGCTTGCATGAATTCTAATAGAGTTGCAGAATAAATACACCAATAAACTTTTAGCTTGTATTGATGCTGTAGCCTCCTGTCTCAGATTACAATAACTAACTACCCCAATTGATATACTATATTATCGCTTATACGTCCAATATACATATATATATGTATATAAATGTGTAACTATATCACTCCGCTCGTGATAATGTTACGCAATAATATAATATATAATGTGTTGTATAGGTAATATACACTAGGAATACGTATGCTACTATATAATATATATATCCTATATACTATATACTATATATAATAGTTATACTAACAGTATACTAGATATGCTTGTTGCTAACACATACCAATACCTCATATCTACCATAAATACTACCATCTACAATAATAATAAATATCAGCCTCATTTTAAAAATTCACATAACTATACCTATAGAACTACCAGATTATATACGAACTATATACACACCAGATACCAACACATCCACAAGCTACTCGCAAGTCGTCAAATATATCCTCTGTACCCCTCTATAGTGGGGCAACTTAGCTAAATATAGCATAACAATTGTGCATTTGTGAGGAAAGCACCAAATTTGGAACACACTGGTAGCCTATTCATATTATTAGACAGTATGTTGGATAATTGGGCCATCTAAAATTCAGCGCGCTGATGGCTGTGGCAGCATTTTCAAAATCGGCCGACTAGCGGGTTACTATTAATTTCACTGCTAACATTGCGTTTGAAACATTTATATATAAGCTGAATTACAGCAAAAACTGATAACCTGTAGCTCACCTCAAGTTAAAGATAGCCGCCATTTTGCAAAGATGGCTGCTAATTATTTGTTGTAGCCGGCGAATCTCACTCATAGAATTGCGTTGTTGAGCAATGGTGGCAAAGGAGATCAAGGCATGCGTTGATTGATATGAAATACCAACATCGCTTATATAAAGATTCAGTGGTGTTGAGCATGGTGGCCAAAACGAATGCGCGTTGGCTGGGTCTGATTGATATGAATTACCAACATTTCGCTTATGTAAAGTTAGTGGTTTTGTTGAAGCATGGATTGGCAAACGAATTCGATGGGGCTGCGTCTCTTCATGATGAATACCGAACATCTCCATCTATAGAATGCTGATTCGAGAGATGGCTCTGCATTTAAATAATGTTCGTGAACTCCAGTGACACAGTACTGCGTACTGTATATTAAATATTCTCTCGCATTTTGTGACAGACATCTCCCTTCACAACAATCACACCATAACTATATAGCTGTGCATCTGCATAACGTGGGCCTTTTTGCATCTTGCAACGCCTTCAGCAGCTATCTCTTGACTTGCACGATACTAAGGCTACATTAGCAGGTTGTGGGCTGCTTGTTCGGGCTTTCGATCCAGTGTGGCTCTACACCCCCTCGTCATTCTTGACCAGCCCCAGCTGGATGGAGGAGGCGCTTGCGGGTTGGTATCAGTGTTTGACCCACCACATGCCCTGCCTGGTATGGCCTGCCCTCTTCACATGCTCCTCCAGAGCTGCCGTTGGTGTTGGCGGGATCAGCTGCACGTTGTTTCTTCCCCGCGAACGCAGTTATGTATCCGAGCCTTGCCTGTCGTTGCAACGTGCTGTTTCTGTCATAGTGCAATATGACGCAAACCTCTCGATGGTGATAGCATACATCGTCTGCCTATGCCACTTCGGTGCAGAGGATAGCTCCAGCAGTGCATCTCGTAAAGTTCCGGCAGAACGTCTCAGATATCGTACGCAAAGCAGTCTTCTTACCATGATCCAGCAAAGCTAGATACAGTGTCACACCCACAGTCAGAGCGTGCAACATTGCAGAGTATGAAACCGTCACCCAGAATGCCTTCGCTTCTGTCCATAGATCTTAGCCGGCTAGCTATTTTGTGGGCTGCCCAGTACAAAAACTAACTCCCAGTGCCAAATGCAGCCCAGTGTGATCCTTCTGTTGATTGGCAGATCCCTGGGACCTTGACACAGCCAAACACCACAATCATCGGTGTCAACTGTCATCTGATCAGTTTCATCTGTGCGTGGACACTATGCTGCTGAGTGTCTTATGGGTAATGCAGCGATCGACACAACATTCGACTGTCAGCTTCGCCCCCAGTGACTAGAGAAAAAGCGCCAATTGCCCCTAGCCCCAAGCTCCCCCTAGGAGCTCTTCTACGGAACGATGCATGGTGCGGCAAGGCCAGGGTCTAGCCAAGCGTGGCTTGCTCAGACTGCCTCTCATCAGTGATAAGCAGCTGCCGCTTGTCAATCCTGGTCAAAACCACCTCGAAGATGCTTCTGTTATAGGAACGTTAGAACAGCTGCGGTCTTGTTGGTGTCCCAGCTCGGAGGACCATGTCTCCTGCCCAGAATTTCAGGTTAACTGCTGCTCCGACATCCCGCGGGGCCTCTACGCTAACTCCTTTCTCACGCTTTGATCTTGCACTGGCCTTTCACAGTAGAATCAGGCACTAGCGGCTGCCAGACAGGCCTCCAGGCTCTCAGCTTGACATACGTCCTCGAGCTGTTGCTGAAACAGGTCACGGCTATGAAGACGACATCCTGGGCATACGTGATCAATAAAGTTTCTTGGCTCCTACCGCAGGCCTTCAGCCATCGTGCGCAAATGACTGCCCATCATAACACCGCTTCGGTGCGTATCAAGGAGCGTCTGATGGGCATTGGAGAACTCTTTCCAAAGCATTTCGAGAGAGATCACTATTCATACCTAAGATAGGAGACTTTCACCATCGGACGAGAGCTGGAGAGCCGACACGCATTGATTCTTCATAGACTGAAGAAACTTCTCAAGGTTTCCATCCCCGTCTCTGGCAAACCGGAGGTAGATCCGTGAGCAAAAGTGCCACGTGTTCCTGAGAGACGCACTGCTGTTCACGCTTTGCCACACTTCTCGGGGTGGAAGTGCTAACACCTTCAGCTTGTTCGACGAATTGCATCATCAATTGGCTTCCGGTCTTCCACAGGCATTACCCCTGTGAAAGCCCTGGAACTGTCGTTGGACCCAATCTTCTTCACATATCCGTGCACTAATGCTCAACTGCAGCTAGGACCCTCAATTTCCTTGGCTCAACAGGAAACCGAGATCAATGGCTGGTCTTCCACGACAATAAGACATAGCCAGTTACCATCGAGTAACCTTGGTGGTTGCAACTGCACGTCTTTTCTCCCATCATGACGACTGACAAAGTTGGCGTAGCCCCTAGCTACAGTGACATAACGCTACCTGTAGTTAATGCTGTGGTCGTAGTGAAAATTACTGGACGAGAGCTTCTGACCACACACTTGGTGTCTGCGTGCGATGATGAACGTTCAGAGTGCATGGATCCTCCTCGCCATCCCCCCGAGAAATATTGAGCAGTGGATATCACGTTTTGTGCTTACTAGTAGAAATAGCGGTTTGTCTATTTCGTTCAAAATCAAAAATGTCCGAATAATTGGTCCAAAGAAGAAAAGTACCATCCGAAGCAAATCATTGATTTCTTTGAGCGTGTTGGGAAGAATGGACAGAGACCAATCTTATAGGTATTACATTTCTAGTATGGGCCTGGCAACTTCTAGCGCCCTCACAAATTCAGTCCAACTAGTTCTTCGAGACAGGGCACGAGGATTACTTTGGAAGTCGAAGGTGCACGGAAAACCTTGCTCCACGTCATCTCTTTGATGCACTGCGTTGTTTCTGTTTCTCCATAGTTTGCGCGGCTCGGACTCGATTTGCTGTGTCACTTTCACGATCGAAAAGAGAACAGCGTTCTTTTCATTCCTCGTTTACGATGTCGATGTGAGTCGTGGTTGCCTGAACGCGGATAAATTCTCGCTAGTCTTTACATCTCAGTGTGTGTCTTTCATTTCGCGTGCTCGATGGCCTCATAGCTCACTCGCATCCACCTCATGCCTATGGCCAGTGTGTGAACAGGAGGCTCCCCGATGTCCTTTTGGCACCATCCAGTGGTAATGTGGTCGGGTCTAAGGGAGACCAGGTCGGAAAGCAAATCCCATACGATCGTTATGCGACCTCAGGAGTTTCCTGTGGCTCACCGCTCACAAAAATATGCACGCCCAAAGTCTAAAGGCATCAAGTGTACATTGTGAATGAAGCCTGCCGCAGGAGACGCAGGTTTCATTCAGAATCTTGTGTCTCAATAAGACTAATTAGTTCACTTTTACTTTTTTTCTCAACCAAATCAAATTGTTACTTTCTTTGACCATTATTGGACATTTATTAGTAAATAAACTTTCACTATCAACCTGCATTCCTCTCCAGTAAAGCAGATATGTGTCATAACAGTAACCATGCTGCGGCCATTTCTGAAAAACGAGCCCAAAGACTCACCTCATTGCGGGAGATGCCATGATCCGAAATGCCCTGGTTTCTACAGCGTGAAGCCGAGAAAGGTGGGATGGGGCAGGGAGCACCAGCCCAGAAGGGAGAGCAGTACTCCATCAGGCTACTTGCGCCAAAGCTTTGTAAGGGTCAGGGCTCAGGAGGGCCGAGGAAGGACTTTGCACATGGAGGATTCCCAATCGGCGACTGCTTTGGAGGCGAGGTTTGAAATATGGCTTTCCCAGGAAAGGTCATGGCAGATATGAGACCCAAGAGCTTGAAAAAAGGACTTCTTCCAGAGGTTTGTTGAGAAAGTGGATGGGGGGTTTCTAAATGGTCCTTTGAAGAGACATAGTGAGAGTGTGAGATTTGTCGGATTGAAAGACATGTTCCACGTGTTGGACCAGTTTGTGATTTTACCAGATCTGCAGTGAGCAAGAAGCTGCTGCTGCCGGTCTGAGGGATGACAGATGGTACGGCAGAGGGTGGAGTCATCAGCAAAGAGATATAGAGGATTTTCCAGAGAGTCTGAGAGATCATTGATGAAAACCAGAAAAAGAACAGGCCCAGAAGCTACCTTGAGGAACTCCAGCCTGGACAGGAAGAGGGGATGAAAGAACTCCATTTAGGGACACACGTTGACTGCGACAGGAGAGGAAGTCTGCGAGCCATGAGTGGAGATGGCGTTGGATACCATGGGAAGAGATTTTGGTGAGCAGGGCAGGTGCCAGACTGTGTCAAAGGATGATATGTCCAGGGATAGGCTCGATTTCCTATCTGCTTTGAGGACCTCCATCCATTGTTGGAGAGAGAAGCAGCATATCCAGGGTAGAGTGACCTGGTCTGAAACCAAATGATGATTGAAATCAAGCCGTTGGAGAAGCGGAAGGATTTATGTCTGAAGCGATGATGGATTCCATAACCTTGCTGATGATTGGGAGAAGGCTGATTGGTCTGTAGTTGCAGGATCTGTTTTTGCACTTTTTTATGCAGGCAGTGATTTTTGCTCGATTTCCAAGCAGATGGCAGAATGACCTTGAGCAAATGAGAGGGTGAATAGAACAGAGAGAGGGTGAGCAAGAGCAGAAGAGCTGGCTTTGAGGACACGTGGGCTGATGCCGCGTGCTGGACCGGTGCAGATCGGATGCGAGATTTGACACAAGCTCTCCACCTTGTTAGAAGAAAAGACACAGAGTCCAGGGACAGTTAGGTGTGACGGGTAAGGTGGGTAGAGAAAGCGATGGGTTTTTGACACAAGATTTAGCTGCAAACACCGAGTTTAGGTATTCAGCTTTTTCACGTGCGGTATCAGCAGTGCGGCCATTTGAGGTAAGGGGGTGGAGGGGGAACATACACCAGAAACAGATTTGATTAGACACCACCAGGATTTGAGGAGGGAGAGGGTTTGAGAGTTCAGACTTGAGATTAAAGATGTTGTTCTGGCTCTCCTGAGGGTAGATACACACTTGTTCTGAGCTTTTTTGGGAACGAGAATTGCCCTCAGTTGGGTTTGCTTTCATGAGGCAAAGGCAAGTTGTTTCAGGACAACTGCTTCGCCACAAAGCTTCTCAGTAAACCAAGGGCGAGGAACAGGTAAGGACAACTGAAGACGAGAGGGGATAAATCTGTGCATGAGGGAGAGACAAGTTTCTTTGAAAGAATTCCCAGGATGAGTTGATGTTGAGAAAAGTCAGCGGTAGTGAGATCCAGTCTATAAAGTTTGATGGCTGCTTGGAGGGGATGCTGACTGGCTGCTGCCAGTCAGCTTGAGTGAAATGCCAGACTCGACGGCGCGGTGAGGTGGTTCTCTATAATAGCCAGAGAGATGTCCACTTTGACAAGGACTGTCGAGAAGAAAAACGATTGGAGCGGAAAAGAAGACAGCAGATATTGTCAGGGGAAATTTGTCAAAATCAGATCCAGACGAGATGGAGTACCATTGGTTGAGATCCGGGTCGGGAAGTTGACCATTGAGTCAGTCCCAATGAGTCGCAGAAAGCTTTGCTGAGTGGTGCATGACAGGTGAGAGAGGTACCCACACCTAGCCAACTGGCATGATGACAATTGAAGTCGCCACATAAGAGGAAGAGAGAGTTTGGATGAGAGAGATAGAAGATGTCCATGTTTTCAGATAGTGAGGTGTAGATGGAGTCATCCACTGTTAGGTGGACGGTACAGTACACATATAAACATGAGGTGGGAGTGGAGGGGAAGCCGTAGCCGGATGTGTCTGGGGTGTGGGGGAGTGAGAGCAGGCTCATGGAGAGTGAGGAATAGAGTCTTTGTTGAAGAGATCAACCCCTCCACCAGGACGAGGCTCAGGTCTGTTCATACCGGAGGAGGGAGAACCAGGGAGAGATACTTGGAGTCAGACACATCTTGGGAGGAAAGTTTTCAGTTAGGCAGGTTTGTCTCGTTTGTCAGTGGCAACCTGTATGAAAGATCTGAAAGGTTTGAGCGAAGGCCCCGGATATTTGAGGTCCACACTTTTAATGAAGAGGCAGGGAGGAGGCTTTGGGTGCAGGGGGTGGGGGAGGGGGGAAGAGTGGAGGGTAGGACAAGGGACGAGAGGGGAGGTAAGGAGGGTGTTTGTTGAAAAAGTGTGGGGGATTGCAGAATAGCTAGGGGAGGGGCCGGATGAGGAGGAGAAAAGGCTCTGTGTGTGCTGGGGAGAGGGGGGACAAGAGAGGGAAGAATGCAGTTGAGGATTTGAGGAGGTGGAGTGAAGAGATGGAGGTGAGAGGGCAGTGGAAGGATGCAGCTTTGTGGATGAGAGGGGGGAAACTTTGAGAAGGATGAGTGAGGGGATGAAAGGTGGGACAAAGGTGAGGGGGAATTTTTGAGAGAGGTGAGAGGAGGCTTGGAGGGAGAAGAGTGGGATGGTTGCTTTGAGAGTGAGAGTGAGGGTGAGAGGTGAGTTGCACTGAAGTTGGAAAAAAGAATGGTTGATGGAAAGCAAACATTCATAGCAAACGGGGGTTTTTTTAAGTTTTAGGTCAGAGATGCGATTTAACACAATTCTTGATGGATGCAATAAAGACGAATTCAGAGAATGGAGAGGAAAACGCGTGTAACAGTTTGGATGTTTTAGGCAAGGAATGAAGGAGAGGTCGAAATGAGAGCAGTCTGTTAAAATAGCAGAAGAGTAGTGGCATTATGAAACAGTAAAAGAGTACCACATGTGTGAGAGAGGAGATGAAGCATTATAGGATATCGTTTTTGTTATTGTTATGAATGTTTGAGAGAGTTTTCAACAGATTAGGTCATGGAAGTGTTGTAGAAAAAATCGAGGAAAAAGAAGGAGGAAGAATAAAGGAAGAAGAAGAGGCGTTGATGATGAAGAAGAAGAAAGAAGAAGAGCAGAATCAGGAGAAAGGTGGCGGTTTTTTTTTTTTTTTTTTTTAAGATAAGAAATAGAGAGATTAGTTGGGAGAAATGGGGGATGTTAGGAAAGTGGTGAAGATAGAAATTGAAGGTAATGGGGAGAAAAAACAAATAAAACGATCATACACCGAGGGGAACCGGTAGGCCTCAGCCTAGGCCTCAAGCCTCAAGCCTCGCCTCAAAACACCGGTAAGACAACGTCGCCAAAAACTACACAAAATAGCACGATTTTTGAAACAAAACCGAATAGGAACACACAGTAACATGTAAGGTGAGAAAAAATTACACTCGAAAGATTATAATAGCAGATTGCAAGCCTGATTGAACTAATTAGACTCTCTCTAGTGTGGTTTAGGTTGAGTGTTGGTTAACCTCGAGTAATTTTTCACCTTTTAACCTTGAGTGCAAAAAGCAATTACAGCATCTTGGATAATTATCAGCATCTGCCTCCTTTGGGAAAAGGATTTTCGATGTGTATCACAAGTCTGTTTTTCACTATAATTTTGTGCCTTCAGGCATAGGCCAAAATTATTTTAAAATCCAAAAGGGATATCACCCTACCATTGAGAAGGTCATTTACGTTAACCAGCGTACACCGAAAATGGGGGTTTTATTCATTTGCAGATTGCATATTGCTTCGTGCAATCATTACTCTTTCAGAAACAGCAAATATGTGGCTCAGCAAGCAAAACTAATTGATCCTTTTTCTGTCTGAAGGCTCACCGCAACTAGGTCGCTGTAGGCCAATAAAGTGTGCAAAGAAATTCCAAGTGCCAGAAAAAGCCACAAAGTGCTAGAAGAAAGATTAATGATCGTGTGAGTTTTTCTTTAGCACTCCCCTTTGAGTCTTGCCGTCATTACCTGCATTCTATTTTCACTTAACATGCATTACCTGTAATCAATCTCACATTCTTTCTCATCAAAAGAGCACATTTTCTTCACTGTACTTTGCATATTGTCTGTTTTTTTTAACCAACGTATGATGGTTGTATTCATTAAGGTTTGGGGTACTTTAACCAACTGATCTCTGCATTTGCTTGGAGATGCTGAAATCTTGAGATGGGTATAACATTACCATTTAAGTCAATGGATCCAAAAACAGGAGGATAATGTTCTCACGTCCGGCGTCACTAATTGGAATGCGAGGCAAACGTAGTAAGTTTTTTGTTGTCTTGAATTTGTTTAACGGGATGAAGTAAAATAACCACTTGGTATTGACTGCACAGCGACGATGTTTAGGTGTTGCAAGCAATACTGGTAACAAATGAAGCTTGATGTTTGAAGGGAAATTCAAATTTTCAAGAATAAAAAACAAAACATCAAAAAAAAATTAAAACCCCCAAAAGGAAATGTGTGTGTGCGTGTGTGTGTGTATATGTATGTATGTACTGTATGTGTGTATGTAAGTATATGTATGTGTGCATGTGTGTATGTATATGTGTTTATGTATATGTGTATGTGTGTATGTAAATGTGTGTATGTATATGTGTGTATATTTGTCTATGTATATGTATGTATATGTATATGTGTATGTATACATGTGTATATAAACGTGATATATGTATATATATGCATATATATGTATATGTATATATATTTATATATATATGGATATGTATGTATGTATATATATGTGTGTATATATATATATATATATCTATCTATATATACATATATATATATATATATATATATATATATATATATATATATATATATATATATATATATATATATACATGTGTATGTGTGTGTGTAGGTATGTAGGTATGTATATGTATATGTATGTATGTGTATGTGTACATGTATATGTGTATGTATATGTATTTATGTATGTGTGAATGTATATGTATGTATGTGTGCATGTATATGTATGTATGGATATGTGTCTGTGTATGTAGTATATGTGTACATGTATATCTGTGTATGTATATGTGTGTATGTATATGTGTGTATGTATATGTGTGCACGTATATGTATGTATGTATGCGTGTATGTACACTACCTGCCAAAAGTTTTAGAACACCCCCATTTTCCTGTTTTTACTGAAATTTAACCAGTTCAAATCCAGTGCAATAACCTGAAATGCACAAAGCTGGCGATAAACTGCCAGAGGTTAAAAAAAGTTTAGGTTACCAAAAACTGAAAATAATGTAAATGTCAGAGTTGTTAAAATTGTCCTTTCAGGGAACAATTAATGGTTAGCAACTGCAGCTTCTGCAGCAATGGGAGTAATTAAGCCTTGAAAGTTGAGGCAAACAATTCCTACAGGTGTCCCACTTTTGTTGATTAGTTACAAACCCTCTGTCTGTATAAAAGCAGTGTTGGAACAGACTGTGTTGCTACACCCTCTGAAGCATCATTTGGACAATATTGCACTGCACTAAGTAATATATTCCTCTCATAATGGTGAGAAAAAGACAATTAGCAAAGAAGACAGACAGACTATTTAACCCTTAAAAGTGTAGTTTTTTCGAGAAATTGCAAGGTAAGCCAAGGTGTCAGTGAGTACAGTTTCCTACACCATCAAAAGGCACTTGGAAACTGAGGAAACTCTGACAGGAAGAGGTCTGGCAGACCCAAGCCACAACATAATCAGAAGACAAGTTTCTGAGAGTCAACAGCTTGTGTGATAGGAGGATCACAGGACAGCAGCTTCAAGCACAGCTTAACACTGGTCGAAGTAAGGAAGTCTCAGTTTCAACTGCGAAGAGAAGACTTTGAGCTGCAGGTTTGACAGGTCAAGTGGCAGTAAGAAAGCCATGTTAAATGGCAAAATAAGAAAAGAGGCTTGCCTGGGCCATAGAGCTCCACCAGTGGACTATGTAAACTGGAAGAAGGTCTTATGGACTGATGAATCAAAATTTGAAATCTTCGTTCATCACGCAGGGTTTCTGTATGCCGTCGAGTTGGCGAAGGATGGTTCCTCAGTGTGTGACACCAACGAGCAAACATGGAGGAGGAAGCGTGATGATCTGTGGCTCTTTTCCTGGATCCAGAGTCGGTGAGATGCACAGTGACTGGCACCTGAATCAAAAGGGCTACCACAACTTTTGAGCACCATGCAATACCCTCTGGTCTACGCTTAGTTGGTCAGGGGTTCATCCCACAGCAAGATAACGACCCAAAACATACCTCCAGGCTATGTCGGAACTACCTTAGAAGAAAAAATAAGACCTTAGATCATGGAATGGGCAGCACAGTCTCCAGACTTAAACACAATCGAGCTGGTTTGGGATGAACTGGACAGAAGGGTGAAAGCAAAGCAACCTACAAGTGCAACACATTTGTGGGAACTTCTGCAACAGTGTTGGGAAGAACTTTCCGAACAATATTTGATTTCCATTGTAGAAAGAATGCCACGAGTATGTTCGGTTGTTATATTTGCAAAAGCTGGCTACTTTGATGGTTAAAAATTTAGATTAAATTGTTTCAACAAAACGTTCCATGATTTCTTTTTTATCTGCAATTGTTTATTTGTTCTATGCTGTAATTTTAGAGTACATTGAAACATTAAACTGCTTAAATTTCAGTAAAAACTGGAAAATTGGGGTGTTCTAAAACTTTTGACCGTTGGGTATATGTTATGTATGTGTGTTTGTCTACATGTGTGTATTTTTGTGGTTATGTTTGTGCTCTTGTGGATTGTATATATGTGTGTGTATATGTGGATGTGTACGTGTGTGTGTGTGTGTGTGTGTGTTTTGTGTTCCCACTTGTAAGTCTAACCCCTCATCACAGTGGTAACCAGGTGTAACAAAAAGTACTTCAAAGTAGCTAATGGAATTATGACACTACATGTGAGAAGCAATGTATATCAACGTGATGCAGGGTGTCATACTGCTTCACCTGACTCATGCAATGCATGCTTTGAACATACAAGTTTTGCAGATATGATTGAAATTTGCAAGCAAAACAAAGTAAAGATTTCCAGGTTGTTTCAAGATTCATTACATGGAGAGAGAGGTACATTGTTGAGAATTGGCAAATCAACACCTGCACAAGGAGAAACACAGGACTGGGAGTTGCGGTATCCTCACTCACTCAATCACAGCTGCATGCAAGACAGGAGACTAACGGACGCCCTTGTGCTCACGACTAATCGGGGTTACACTCAAAAAAGGCAGGAGTTCAGACCTCCTGGACATGCTATCTTCCTATGCTCCAACATATACAGCTAGCAGAGCAAAGAAGGAAAAGTACTTTGATGATTTCCATCAAGCTTGAGATGATTACTACCAAATACCCCATATGTGATGCTGGTTCACTTTATTTCCTGTGTTAGATCCAGAGAGAAAGGGATGATCCCCAGGAGTGTGATTTCATAGCTCATTAAGACGAGGACATGTCAGCAATATTCCTCTCTTTCTGAAATAAGAGGATATATGTTGCCTCTGGCTGCTTGAAAAGAAAAACATCAACAAGCAAACTTGGAAATATCCGAAATCAAAGAACTTGTGATGCATTGACTTTGCTGTCATCAGGCAAAATGCCACAGTAGGTCCCTGGATGCAGCTGCAAAGTGAAGAGCCAAGTGTAACACTCACCAACTATTGCTTCAAATTAAAGTGGAGATGATGGGAGAGATGACCTTTCATAGGCCAAAGTCAGAAGGTCGGGAAAGTTTGATGTATCAAAGTTATATGACAGAATTGTACATAACCATAAGCAAAACACCATCATGAGGGGCCTCTTTCAAGAACAAATATGGACATCGTGAAACCAAACAAGCATGAATGGAAAATGGTGCAGAAAATAAGTGAACTGTGATTAGATGTTTTCTCAATGAAAGAGCACAATGCGTGGTGCTTGAAACAAAGCATCAAAATCTCCTGACTACTTCAGAGACAGTACAGATACACTTGAACCCCTTTTCAAACGGAGCAATCAACTGTACACGAAGCAGCTGAGAAATGGATGTGGATTGTATTCATAAAAAGTGGGTAAATTTGCATTGAACAAGTGGTACAAAGAGCCAACTACAGTTATGACAAGATGGTGTGCTGCCTTCCACTGAGGCCTGAAAATAAAACAGTACTGTATAGAGAACAGCAACAACAAGCACTTGGGAAGTAACCCAACCCGGCCCACTTTCAGCAATGTATATATGCTATTTACTTTTGTAACATTAATCTAAGGCTTTGAGGGGAGCTTACACATAAATCACGAAGATATTAAGAAGACATAATTAAATAAGTAGACAATTGACAAATACATATGGGATTCGAACCTGGGTTCAGACCTTCATGAACTATTGGTTCAGATGAGAAAAACAATTTTTGAAGGGAAAGTGATTAAAAAGAGAAAAAACAGCATTTCAATATCGACGAAACATGTCAGTGAGGTCAATGAGCCGTGTTGAGGTGCCCAGTGCTCGGCTTGTAAGAGATGGTTCTTTATCTCTTCATGGTTTACAATGAGGCTGGGCTGTGTGCTCATGTCGTTTACATCATTATTTTCCATCCACATCACTCTGTTCTATATCATCCTCCCTTATTACCTCCACAGCTCCACCACCGAAGGGGGAGGGAGGTTACGTTTTTCACTCCTGTCTGTCTGTTTGTTATTTATCAAAAAAAGATTTTTGACAAGTATGTTGACCTGTTCCGTTAGTTTGTTGGTTTGTTTGCTTGTCTGTCCGCTCACCTACAGCCCAAATCGCTAAGCCAATCATTCTGAAACTTTTCGAGATTGGAGGTGCTGTCCATGCGACAGTCACTCGACGGTCGAAGTGAGGTCAACATCGAAGCTAAAATTTCTAAAATTGTCAATTTTTATCCAATTGACTTGAAATTTGATCAGGATTTTCATATCAGCTCACTGAATTCAACCACCATTTATTTTTGAGGTCAACATAAGCCAAAGGTCAACAACCGAGGTGGAATTTCTAAAATACTCAATTTTCATCTGATTGACTTGAAATTTGAACATGATTTGCATATCAGGTCACTGAATTCAACTACCATTTATTTTTGAGGTCAAAATGTCAACAGAGGCCAAATTTCTAATTGAGAGATGGGGCCAAAAACTATATATTGTATATACATATATATATATATATATATATATATATATATATATATATATATATATATATATATATATATATACATATATATCATATCTCAAAAAGTTGTGGACGAGTTATGGAAAAACTAGGTGGATGAGTTGGTTAGATGACAAGAATAGGCCGATTAGATTTTGGTTCAGATCCAGCCCATCAGTGGGAGACAAAATCTGAGCTGCTCAGCGTGGCCGAGGTCTGCGCTCTACCAAGTGCCATTGTACTTTGTTCTGTTTTGCCAAATGTCACTCTATGAGTGATTTTTCATTTGTCTGTTTGTGCGTCTCTTTGTGTGAAAAATATATCAAAAAGTTGTGGACAGATTCGGATGAATTTGGTGAGCAGGTTGGGTGTGTGACAAGGACAAATTGATTTGATTTTGGATTGGACCTCTATCTGAATACTAGACATTTTAAAGTGAATAGTGGACACATTGGCCCATTGGATCAACTTTTCATTGGTTTTCACGACCTTGTAGCATACCTGCCTGCCGTACTGCTTGACCATTAGCTTGCCTTTCACCAAGCCTAGATGTGCTTGGGCCAGGATGGAGATTATACATGTTATTATTCTTGCCAAATGATACTACCATTATTATTGTCGTTAATATTATTAGTTTTAATTAAAATATGCTTTGGTACAATGTTATCATTATTTTTGTGATTTATTTTGTAATTATGAAAAGCCATGCTGCAGAAGGACCTATTAAGCTGCTCTATACACCTTACCATGGCATGCGTTTAAAACATCGGAATTCTTCAGGGTTCTTTGTAGTTAATTAGCCCAGTCAACTCAGGAGATCATGACGATCATTTTGGTGTTTCACATTTCACATCAGAATGCTAAAGTAGAACTCCACAAAAAGCATGCGCACGCACGCACGTTCGCACGCACGCTTCATCCGTTTATAGTAGTCTTAAATGGTCTTGAAGGTCTTTTGGGTCATTGGGGACTTTTGGGTTCTCAAGATATTTTGGGTCCTTGTGGACTTTTGGGTCCTCCTGGTCTTTTGGGGTCTTTTGGGTCCTCTGGACCTTTTTGGTCTTATGGGTCTATTGGGTCCTTGGGAACTTAGGGTCTTCTGAGTCATTTGGGTGTTTTAGGACCTCGGGGACTATTGGGTCATTTGGGTATTTTGGGTGCTTGGGGACTTTTTCGGTCTGAAGGGTCTTTTGGGTCCTTGGGAACTTTTGGGTCTGAAGGGTCTTTTGGGTCCTCAGGGTTATTTTGGGTCATCAGGGACTTTTAGTTATTTTAGGTCCTTGTGGACTTTTGCGTCCTTGGGGTATTTTGGGTAATTGGGGACTTTAGGTTCCTTAGAGACTTTTGTGTTTTCAGGGTCTTATGGGGCTTTGGGGTATTTGGAGTAATCAAGGACTTTGGGGTCCTTAGGGACTTTTGGGTTCCAGGGTCTTATGGATCTTTTGGGTACTCTGGGTGTTTTGGGTCTTGAGGATCTTTAATGTTATTTTGGATCTGTAAGGGTCTTCAAAGGTCAAAGGTGTCTCTGCAGTCAGTGTCTCTTCTTTATAAAATTTTATTTTAATTTGAACTGTGAATTCTGTATGACCCAAAGATAAAATCAACACTTCTGTATCTTTGGAATACACAGCCGTTTTATTTAA
>CM068957.1:148484620-148505593 GCA_035128595.1 Eptatretus atami | reverse complement strand
ATTATCTGTATTATTCTGCAATTCTGTTTCTTCCAAAAGCAAACAATATGTATCAACTTCTTCACTCTCTTCTCTTTCAATGTAAAGGGAAGTATCCACTCCATTAGACTTTATATTTTCCTTTTGAGCACTCAGGTCAATCGCATAGATTGTATACAGACTTAAATGCTGCCATATCCAAAATGGGTTCTTTATTTCCATTGCTTTCACACACCTTTTGGTAAGACTTGTTCGGGAAAAATGATTATGCTGAAGCATACAAGTCTACCAAAAGGTGTTGAAAGCAATGGAAATAAAGAACCCATTTTGGATATGGCAGCATTTAAGTCTGTATACAATCTATGCGATTGACCTGAGTGCTCAAAAGGAAAATATAAAGTCTAATGGAGTGGATACTTCCTTTACATTGAAAGAGAAGAGAGTGCAAGAAGTTGATACACTAATTGTTTGCTTTTGAAGAAACAGAATTGCAGAATAATACAGATAATGGTGTTATGAATTAGTCTCACATAATTTTTGATAAATAAATGAGTGGGTAAAGTGCCAAATGGGGTAATGTTAATCAAATCAATCTTCATAAACTATCATCTTGTATTCAAAATCAAAACCTTGTATGATTAACGTTAATACAATTCAAGAGAAAAAGGAGCAGTAATAATTGATGTTTTGCTCACAGAGAACAGGTGAAATCTTGAACGATATTGGTTTCACTTAAAGTTAAAATGTCAAAACCAATGTTGAAGAAATATTCAATAAGAGAGATGAGTGGAGATTTCTCTCCATTTTTAATTCCTTTATTTTCTGGTTTATGTGCGGCTGGAGCATTGACGGGTGTATTTCAGCAGCGGTGAAAACTGCCAACGAAAGGAAGGCTCACTCCGGCTCAAAAAGAATTTGAACAGACATAACAAAGAGTTGGAGAAACAAATTAGTGGAAGTGGTGCATTTGTAGATTTTGCTGAAAAACTTCAAAGTCTGCCTGATAAAGGCGAGATTGTTTGTTGAGATATGCATTCTTCTATCGCACAAGCAGGTGTTAAAATTAACGAAAAGGCGCTAATGGATTATATCTTCTAATAAATAAATGAGCATTGATGAGTGGTTTAAAAAATTTGGATAAGAATACATCAAATTTAGAACTTATCAAATTTGTAAGAAATTAAAAATTCATAATGTGGTTATTTGTATGAGAGATGAATTAACAAATGTGTCTCAACATGCAAAGAATATTATTATGAACTTCGAAGATAATAATGGGAACAGTTCTCATTGGGTTTGTATTTAATAGTCAAGACAAATATTATTTTGATAGTGTTAGGTCTTCCACCACCTGTTGAAGTAATTAAAATTCTTACAGAATTGTGTTTATCAAACATTCATAGCCAAGAATTAAATTCCAAGTGTTGTGCTCATTTATGTCTTTATGTGTTATTTAATCTCAGGCAAAAAATTAATTATTTAATGACATTATTTTTAATCTAATATAAATGACTTATGTTGGTAAAGATGGTTCTCTCTTGGTGTATCCCAAGAAACTGGATATTGATTTATTAAACTATTACACGAAGGCACAGGCCGAATGACAGAATATAGTATAGCCAAAAAAATCATTAATAGAAATGCTTATTAATTAATAAATTATCCAAGCCCGACTGACGCGAAATGACTGTGAGATTAAGTGATTTTCACAATATATATATATATAATATATATATATATATATATATATATATATATATTATATATCCTTAAATAAAACGGCTGTGTATTCCAAAGATACAGAAGTGTTGATTTGATCTTTGGTCATACAGAATTCACAGTTCAAATTAAAAAAAATTTTTATAAAGAAGAGACACTGACTGCAGAGACACCTTTGACCTTTGAAGACCCTTACAGATCCAAAATAAATTAAAGATCCTCAAGACCCAAAACCACCAGAGTACCCAAAAGATCCATAAGACCCTGGAACCAAAAGTCCCTAAGGACCCCAAAGTCCTTGATTACTCCAAATCCCCAAAGCCCCATAAGACCCTGAAAACACAAAAAGTCTCTAAGGAACCTAAAGTCCCCAATTACCAAATACCCAAGGACGCAAAAGTCCACAAGACCTAAAATAACTAAAAGTCCTGATGACCCAAAATAACCCTGAGACCAAAAGACCCTTCAGACCCAAAAGTTCCCAAGGACCCAAAAGACCCTTCAGACCGAAAAAGTCCCAAGCACCCAAAATACCCAAATGACCCCAATAGTCCCCGAGGTCCTAAAACACCCAAATGACTCAGAAGACCCTAAGCGTTCCCAAGGACCCAATAAGACCCATAAGACCAAAAAGGGTCCAGAGGACCCAAAGACCCAAAAACACAGGAGGACCAAAAGTCCACAAGGACCAAAATATCTTGAGAACCCAAAAGTCCCCAATGACCCAAAAGACCTTCAAGACCATTTAAAGACTACTATAAACGGATGAAGCGTGCGTGCGAACGTGCGTGCGTGCGCATGCTTTTTGTGAGTTCTACTTTAGCATTCTGATGTGAAATGGTGAAACACCAAAATGATCGTCATGATCTCCTGAGTTGACTGGGCTAATTAACTACAAAGAACCCGAAGAATTCCGATGTTTTAAACGCATGCCATGGTAAGGTGTATAGAGCAGCTTAATAGTCCTCTGCAGCATGGCCTTTTCATAATTACAAAAATAAATCACAAAAATAATGATAACATTGTACCAAAGCATATTTTAATTAAAACTAATAATATTAACGACAATAATAATGGTAGTATCATTTGCAAAGAATAATAACATGTATAATCTCCATCCTGCCCAAGCACATCTAGGCTTGTGAAAGGCAAGCTAATGGTCAAGCAGTACGGCAGGCAGGTATGCTACAGGTCGGTGAAAACCAATGAAAAGTTGATCCAAGGGCCAATGTGTCCACTATTCACTTAAAATGTCCTAGTATTCAGATAGAGGTCCAATCCAAAATCAAATCAATTTGTCCTTGTCACACACCCAACCTGCTCACCAAATTCATCCGAATCTGTCCACAACTTTCTGATATATTTTCACACAAAGAGACGCACAAACAACAAATGAAAAATCACTCATAGAGTGACATTTGGCAAAACAGAAACAAAGTACACATGGCACTTGTAGAGCGCAGACCTCGGCCCACGCTGACAGCTCAGATTTTGTCTCCCACTGATGGGCTGGATCTGAACCAAAATCTAATCGGCCTATTCTTGTCATCTAATACCAACTCATCCCTAGTTTTTCCATAACTCGTCCACAACTTTTTGAGATATGATATATATGTATAAATATATATAAATATATATATATATATTATATATATATATAATATATATATATATATTATATACAACATATAGTTTTTGGCCCCATCTCTCAATTAGAAAATTTGGCCTCTGTTGACATTTTGACCTCAAAAATAAATGGTAGTTGAATTCAGTGACCTGATATGCAAATCATGTTCAAATTTCAAGTCAATCAGTATGAAAATTGAGTATTTTAGAAATTCCACACCTCGGTTGTTGACCTTTGGCTTATGTTGACCTCAAAAATAAATGGTGGTTGAATTCAGTGAGCTGATATGAAAATCCTGATCAATTTTCAAGTCAATTGGATAAAAATTGACAATTTTAGAAATTTTAGCTTCGATGTTGACCTCACTTCGACCGTCGAGTGACTGTCGCATGGACAGCACCTCCAATCTCGAAAAGTTTCAGATGATTGGCTTACGCGATTGGGCTGTAGGTGAGCGGACAGACAAGCAAACAAACCAACAAATCTAACGGAACAGGTCAACATACTTGTCAAAAATCTTTTTTTGATAAATACAAACAGACAGACAGGAGTGAAAAACGTAACCTCCCTCCCCCTTCGGTGGTGGAGCTGTGGCGTAATAAGGGAGGATGATATAGAACAGAGTGATGTGGATGGAAAATAATGAGTAAACGACATGAGCACACAGCCAGCCTCATTGTAAACCATGAAGAGCTAAAGAACCATCTCTTACAAGCCGAGCACTGGGCATCGGGCACCTCAACACGGCTCATTGACCCTCACTGACAGTTTCGTCGATATTGAAATGCTGTTTTTTCTCTTTTTAATCACTTTCCCTTCAAAAATTGTTTTTCTCATCTGAACCAAATAGTTCATGAAGGTCTGAACCCAGGTTCGAATCCCATATGTATTTGTCAATTGTCTACTTTATTTAATTATGTCTTCTAATATCTTGTGATTTATGTGTAAGCTCCCCCCAAAGCCTTAGATTAATGTTACAAAAGTAAATAGCATATATACATTGCTGAAAGTGGGCCGGGTTGGGTACTTTCCCAAGTGCTTGTTGTTGCTGTTCTCTATACATACTGTTTATTTTCAGGCTCAGTGGAAGGCAGCACACCATCTTGTCATAACTGTAGTGGCTCTTGGTACCACTTGTTCAATGCAAATTTACCCACTTTTTATGAATTACAATCCACATCCATTCTCAGCTGCTTCGTGTACAGTTGATTGCTCCGTTTGAAAAGGGGTTCAAGTGTATCTGTACTGTCTCTGAAGTAGTCAGGAGATTTGATTGCTTTGTTTCAATGCACCACGCATTGTGCTCTTTCATTGAGAAAACATCTAATCACAGTTCACTTATTTCTGCACCATTTTCCATTCATGCTTGTTTGGTTTCACGATTCCATATTTGTCTTGAAAGATACCCCTCATGGATGGTGTTTTTGCTATGGTTATGTACAATTCTGTCATATAACTTTGATACATCAAACTTTCCCGACCTTCTGACTTTGGCCTATGAAAGGTCTCTCTCCCATCATCCCACTTTATTTGAACCAGCAATAGTTGGTGAGTGTTACACTTGCTCTTCACTTTGCAGCTGCATCCAGGGACCTACTTGTGGCATTTTGCCTGATGACAGCAAAGTCAATGCATCACAAGTTCTTTTGATTTCGGATATTTCCAAGTTTGCTTGTTGATGTTTTACTTTCAAGCAGCCAGAGGCAACATATATCCTCTTATTTCAGAGAGAGGAGAATATTGCTGACATGTTCCTCGTCTTAATGAGCTATGAAATCACACTCCTGGGATCATCCCTTTGTCTCTGGATCTAACACAGGAAATAAAGTGAACCAGCATCACATATGGGGTATTTGTAGTAATCATCTAAGCTTGATGGAAATCATCAAAGTACTTTTCCTTCTTTGCTCTGCTAGCTGTATATGTTGCAGCATAGGAAGATAGCATGTCCTGGAGGTCTGAACTCCTGCCTTTTTTGAGTGTAACCCCGATTAGTCGTGAGCA
This sequence comes from Eptatretus atami, assembly GCA_035128595.1. NCBI lineage: Eukaryota > Metazoa > Chordata > Myxini > Myxiniformes > Myxinidae > Eptatretus > Eptatretus atami. The sequence continues at coordinate 148,500,264 of CM068957.1, read as the reverse complement.
CAAGGGCGTCCGTTAGTCTCCTGTCTTGCATGCAGCTGTGAGTGAGTGAGTGAGGATACCGCAACTCCCAGTCCTGTGTTTCTCCTTGTGCAGGTGTTGATTTGCCAATTCTCCACAATGTACCTCTCTCTCCATGTAATGAATCTTGAAACAACCTGGAAATCTTTACTTTGTTTTGCCTTGCAAATTTCAATCATATCTGCCAAAACTTGTATGTTCAAAGCATGCATTGCATGAGTCAGGTGAAGCAGTATGACACCCTGCATCACGTTGATATACATTGCTTCTCACATGTAGTGTCATAATTCCATTAGCTACTTTGAAGTACTTTTTTACCCTGGTTACCACTGTGATGAGGGGTTGTAGACTTACAAGTGGGAACACACAAAACACACACACACACACAACACACACGTACACATCCACATATATACACACACATATATACAATCCACAAGAGCACAAACATAACCACAAAAATACACACATGTAGACAAACACACATACATATACATATCCCAACGGTCAAAAGTTTTAGAACACCCCAATTTTCCAGTTTTTACTGAAATTTAAGCAGTTTAATGTTTCAATGTACTCTAAAATTACAGCATAGAACAAATAAACAATTGCAGATAAAAAAGAAATTCATGGAATCGTTTTGGTTGAACAAAATTTAATCTAAATTTTCAACCCATCAAAGTAGCCAGCTTTGTGCAAATTATAACAACCGAACATACTCGTGGCATTCTTTCTAACAATGGAAATCAAATATTGTTCGGAAAGTTCTTCCCAACAACTGTTGCAGAAGTCACAAATGGTGTTGCACTTGTAGGTTGCTTTGCTTTCACCCTTCTGTCCAGTTATCCCAAACCAGCTCGATTGTGTTTAAGTCTGGAGACTGTGCTGCCCATTCCATGATCTAAGGTCTTATTTTTTCTTCTAAGGTAGTTCCGACATAGCCTGAGGTATGTTTTGGGTCGTTATCTTGCTGTGGGATGAACCCCTGACCAACTAAGCGTAGAACCAGAGGGTTTGCATGGTGCATCAAAAGTTGTGGTAGCCCTTTTGATTCAGGGTGCCAGTCACTGTGCATCTCACCGACTCTGGATCCAGGAAAAGAGCCACAGTTCATCACGCTTCCTCCTCCATGTTTGCTCGTTGGTGTCACACACTGAGGAACCATCCTTTCGCCAACTCGACGGCATACAGAAACCCTGCGTGATGAACCGAAGATTTCAAATTTTGATTCATCAGTCCATAAGACCTTCTTCCAGTTTACATAGTCCACTGTGGAGCTTCATGGCCAGGCAAGCCCTCTTTTCTTATTTTGCCATCTTAACATGGCTTTCTTACTGCCACTTGACCTGTCAAACCTGCCAGCTCAAATCTCTCTCTTGCGCAGTTGAAACTGAGACTTCCTTCTTCGACCAGTGTTAAGCTGTGCTTGAAGCTGCCTGTCCTGTGATCCTCCTATCACACAGCTGTTGACTCTCAGAAACTGTCTCTGATTATGTTGGCTCTGGGTCTGCCAGACTCTTCCTGTCAGAGTTTCCTCAGTTTCCAAGTGCCTTTTGATGGTGTAGGAAACTGTACTCACTGACACCTTGGCTTACCTGCAATTTTCTCGAAAAAAACTAACACTTTTAAGGGTATAATAGTCTTGTTTTCATTTTGCTAATTGTCTTTTCTCACCATTTATGAGAGGAATATATGACTGTAGTGCAGTGCAATTTATTGTCCAAATGATCTTCAGAAGGTGTAGGCAACACAGTCATTGTCTCCACACTGCCTTTTATTACACGCACACGAAGGGTGTTGTAACTAATCAACAAAAGTTGGGACACCGTAGAATGGTTTGCCTCAAAGCTTCAAGGCTTAATTACCCATTGCTGCAGAACGCTGCAGTTGCTAACAACTCATTAATTGTTTCCTGAAAAGGACAATTTTAACAACATCTGACATTAATTATTTTCATTTGGTAACCTAAAACTTTTTTTAACCTCTGGCAGTTTAATCGCCTAGCTTTGTGGCATTTCAGGTTATTGCACTGGATTTGAACTGGGTTAAATTCTGAGTAAAAACAGGAAACAATGGGGGTTGTTCTAAAATAACTTTTGGCAGGCTAGTGTACATACTCGACAACATACATATACGTGCAAACAAATATAACATAACCATATTATCATACACACAATACAACAATATTATACATGTACAGCATATACTACATCCACAGACACATATCCATAACATACTATACATGCACACAGTACATACATATACATACACATATACATAACATATACTAGTACACCATACACTACATACATATACATGCACATACATATACAGTACCTACATACCTACACACACACGATACACATGTATACATGCATATATCTATATATAATATATATTAATATATAAATATATTAGGTATATATAGATAAATATCTACACACATATATTACATACATACATTCACATATATATATATATAGTATACCATAATATATATATATATAAAAATAGTAATACTACTAAACTATATAATGCATATATATACATATAAATCACGTTTATATACAACGTATACAATACCACATATAACATATACCATACATTATAATAGACAAAATACCTACAACACATATACTACACACTATACACAATATACATAAACACATATACATACACACATATATACCACATGCATACATACATATTACTTAATATACGACACACACACGACACCACACATTCCTTTTGGGGGTTTTAATTTTTTTTTTTGATGTTTGTTTTTTTATTCTTGAAAATTTGAATTTCCCTTCAAACATCAAGCTTCATTTTGTACCAAGTATTGCTTGCAACACCTAAACATCGTCGCTGTTGCAGCAATACACAAGTGGTTTTTTACTTCATCCCGTTAAACAAAATTCAAAGACAACAAAACTTACTTACGTTGCCTGCATTCCAATTAGTGCCCTTGGCCGAGACGTGAGAACATATCCTCCTGTTTTTGGATCCATTGACTTAAATGGTAATGTTATACCATCAAGAATTTTCAGCATCTCAAGCAAATGCAGAGTATCAGTTTGGGTGGGGGTAAGTACCCCCAAACCTTAATGAATACAACCATCATACGTTGGTTAAAAAAAAACAGACAATTATGCAAAGTACAGTGAAGAAAATGTGCTCTTATGAGAAAGAATTGAGATTGATTACAGTAATGCATTGTTAATGAAAATAGAATGCAGGTAATGGAGCAAGACTCAAAGGGCGAGTGCTAAAGAAAAACTCACACGATCATTAATCTTTCTTCTAGCACTTTGTGCTTTTCTGGCACTTGAATTTCTTTGACATCTTTATTGCCTACAAGCGACCTAGTTGCGGTGAGACGCTTCAGACTAGAAAAAGGATCAATTAAGGTTTTTGGCTTGCTGAGCACATATTGTGCTGTTCTTGAAAGAGCTAATGATTGCACAGAAGCTAAATAGCAATCGCAAATATATAAACACCCCCATTTTCGGTGTACGCTGGTTAACGTAAATGACCTTCTCATGGTTAGGGTGAAATATCCCTTTTGGATTTTAAAAGAATTTTTTGGCCTACTGCCTGAAAGGCACAAAATTATAGTGAAAAACAGACTGTGATACACATCGAAAATCCTTTTCCAAAGGAGGCAGATGCGAGTAATTGATCCAAGATGCTGTAATTGTTGTTTGCACTCAAGGTTAAAAGGTGAAAATGTAATCGAGGTTAACACAACACTTCGCACCTAAAACCACACTAGAAGAGTCTAATTTAGTTCAATCAAAGGCTTGGCAATTTGCATTTTACTTTGCTATAACTTCTGTTTATTTTCGCAACTAACAATGTTACTGCTGTGTTCCTAGTTCGGTTTGGTTTCAAAAATCTGGCATTTTGTGAGTTTTTTGGCGAAGTTGTCTTACCGGGTGTTTGAGGCCGAGCTGGGCTTGAAGGCCTAGCGAGGCCTACCGTTCCCCCTCGGTTTTGATCGTTTTTATTGTTTTTTTCTCCCATTACCTCAATTTCAATCTTCACCACTTTCCTAAACATCCCCATTTCTCCAACTAATGCTCTCTATTTCTTATCGTTAAAAAAAAAAAAAAAAAACCGCCATCCTTTTCCTGATTCTGCTTCTTCTTCTTACTTCTTCTTCATCATCAACCAGCCTCTTCTTCTTCCTCTGTATTCTCCTCCTTTTTTCCTCGATTTTTCTACAGACACTTCATCGACCTAATCTGTTGAAAACTCTCTCAAACATTCATAACAAAAAAAAACGATAATCCTAATAATGCTTCATCTTCCTCTCTCACACATGTGGTACTCTATTAACTGTTCATAATGCACTACTTCTTCTCTATTTTTAACAGACGGCTCTCATTTCAGACCTCTCCTCATTCTGCGCTAAAACCTCAATTGTTACAGCAGTATTTTTCTCTCCAATCTCTGAATTCGTCTTATTGCATCCAAATCAAGAATTGTGTTAAACGCATCTCTGACTAAAATTAAAAAAACCCCCGTTTGCTAGGAATGTTCTGCTTCCATCAACCCATTCTTTTTTCCAAACTCAAGTGCCAACTCACATCCTCTCACCCCTCGTCACTCTCACTCTCAAAGCAACCACCACTCTTCTCCCTCAATGCCTCACCTCTCCCTCTCCAAAAATTCCCCCCTCACCTTTGTCCCACCTTTCTCCCTCACCATCCTTCTCAAGTTTCCCCCTCTCATCCAACAAAGCTGCATCCTCCATGCCCTCTCACCTCATCTCTTCATTCCACCTACTCAAATCGCTGCAATCTGCATTCTTCCCCTCTCTTGTCCCCACCTCTCCCCACCCACAGACGCCTTCTCCTCCTCATCGGCCCCTCCCTAGCATTCTGCAATCCCCACAACTTTTCAAAAACCCTCCTTACCTCCCCGTCCCTCGTACCTCTTGTCCTATCCTCCCTTCCCTACCCCTCCCCCACCCCCTGCACCCAAGCCTCCTCCCTGCCTCTCATTAAAAGTGTGACCTCAAATACCGGCGCCTTCGCTAACACCTTTCAGATCTTCCATACAGGTGCCAACTGAAACAAACGAACATAATCTGCCTAACTGAAACTTTCCTCCCCAAGATGTGTCTGACTCCCCAATATTCTCCTGGTACTCCTCCTCCCGGTATGACAACCTGAGAGCCTCGTCCTGGTTGGAGGGGTTTGGATCTCTTCAACATAAGACTCTATCTCCTCATACTCCATGCACTGGCTCTCACTCCACCCCACGCTCGCCCACCGAATACCTCCGCTCGGCTTCCCTCCACTCCCACCTCATGTTTAATGTGTTACTGTACGTCCCCTACAGTGAGACTCCATCTCACACCTCACATCCTGAAAACATGGACCATCTTCTATATCTTCTCATCCAACCCTCTCTTTTCCTCTTATGTGGCGACTTCAATTGCAATCATGCATTGGGCTAGGTGTGGGTACCTCCTCACCTTCAGGCGACGTCAAGCAAAAGCTTTCTGCGACTCATTGGACTCTGACTCAAATCGTCAACTTCCCGACCGATCTCACCAATGGTACTCCAATCTCGTCTGATCTGATTTTGACAAAATTCCCCTGACAATAATCTGCTGCTGCTCTCCCGCTCACAACGGTTCTTCTGACCACGTCCTGTCAAAGTGGACATTCTCTCTGGCTATTATCAAGAGAACCACCTCACCGCCGTCGAGTCTGGCATTTCACTTCAAGCTGACTGCAGAAAGCCAGTCAGCAGTCCCCTCCAAGCAGCCCATCAAACGTTATAGACTGGACTCCTATCGCACTTCTCCAACATCAACTATCCGGATTCTTTCAAACAACTTGCTCTCTCTCGATGCACAGATTTACCCCTCTCGTCTTCAGTTGTCTACCGTCCCCCGCCCTTGGTTTACTGAAGCTTGTGGCGAGGCAGTTGCCTGAAAACAACTTGCCTTTGCCTCATGAAAGCAAACCCAACTGACGGGCATCCTCCGCTTCCTTGCCATAAAGCTCAGACAAGTGTGTATCTAACCCTCAGGAGAGCCAGAAAACAACAATCTTTCTAATCTCAAGTCTGAACTCTCAAACCTCTCTCCCTCCTCCCAAATCCTGTGTGTCTAAATAAATTGTTTCTGGTGTATGTTCTCCCCCTTCACCCCCTCCCTTACCTCAATGGCCGCACTGCTGAACCGCACGTCCCAAAGCTGAATACTAAACTCGTGTTTGCAGCTACTCTGTGTCAAAAACCCGTCGCTTCTCACCGCACCTTACCGGTCACCCTATACTGCCCTGACTCTGTGTCCTTTTCTCTAACGAAGGGAGAGCTTGGCTGTCAAAATCTCGACTCAGATTGCTGCAAACCGTCCAGCACGGCATCAAGCCCCGTGTCCTCAAAGCCAGCTCTTCGCTCCTTGCTCACACCTCTCTTGTTCATTCACCCCTCATTTGCTCAAAGGTCACTGCCATCTGCTTTGAAATCTGCAAAAATCACTGCCCTGCAAAAAAGGTGCAAAAACAGATCCCTCAACTACAGCCCCAAGCAGCCTCATCCCCAATCATCACAAGGTTATGAATCCATCATCGCTTCAGACATGAATCCTTGCCGCTTCTCCAACGCTTGATTCCAATCATCAATTTGGTTTCAGACAGGTCAACTCTACCCCTGGATATGCCTGCATCTACTCTCCCAAACAATGGATAGGTCCCTCAATGCGAGATAGGAATCCGAGCCGTATCCCTGACTACACGTCCTTTGACACAGTCTGGCACCCTGCCCTGCTCACCAAATCTCTTCCAATGGTATCCAACGCCATCTCCACACATGGCTCGCAGACTTCCTCTCTGTCGCAGTCAACGTGTTCCCTAAATCGAGTTCCTTTCATCCCCTCTTCCTGTCAGGCGAGTTCCTCAAGGTAGCGTTCTGAGGCCCGCTGTTCTTTTTTCTGGGTTTTTTTCATCAATGACCTCAGACTCTCTGAAAATCCTCTATATCCTCTTTGCTGATGACTCCACCCTCTGCCGTATCAATCGTCCCCTCAGAACCCGGCAAGCCAGCAGCTTCTTCCCGCTCACTGCAGATCTGGATAAAAATCAAACAAACTGGTCCAACACGTGAACATGTCTTCAATCCAGACAAATCTCAACTCTCACTAGTCTCTTCGAAAGGACCGTTTAGAAAACCCCCACCCATACCACTTTCTCAACAACCTCTGGAGAAGGTCCTTTCTTTCAAGCTTCTGGTCTCACTATCTGCCAATGACCTTTCGGGAAGCCATTTTCAAAACACTCGACTCCAACGTAGTCCGCCGATTGGAACCTCCATCTGCAAAGTCCTTCCCTCGCCCTGCCTGAATCTCCTGACACACTTACAAAGCTTGGCCGTAGCCTGATGGAGTACTGCTCTCCCTCTGGGCTGGTGCTCCTGCGTCCCAAACCTTCGCAGCTTCAACGCTGTAGAAACCGAGGCATTTCGATCATCGGCAATCTCCCAGCAATGAGGCTGAGTCCTTTGGGCTCAGTTTTCAAAATGGCCCGCCAGTGGTTACTTTATGAACACATATCTGCTTACTGAGAGGAATGCAGATTGATAGTGAGTTTTACTTACTAATAAATGTCCAATAATGGTCAAAAGAATAGTAACATTTGATTTGTTGAAAAAAAGAAGTTAAAGTGGCAATTAGTCTATTGAGACACAGATTCTGAATGAAAACCTGCGTCTCTGCGGCAGGCCTTCATATCACAATGTACCTTGATGCCGTGACGGAACTGGTCCCATGGTTCCATCCTTAGACCACACCACTATGCCAGTGGGTCCCTTGTTCATGAGGGACTGGTCACGCCAAATGAAGCACGCCAGATTGTAGCTAGAAGAATAATGCTGGCAACTCACTGTACAGAAGACAAGAAACGTGTTCTCTTCGATCCCAATCGACCAGGCACATGAAACAGAACAACGCTATGCATCAAAGGAGATGGTGACAGTCGGCCTCACGATAACCCAAGTTGCCCTGCGGCGTTGGATGAATTGCTGCCAGAAAGTTGCCAGGGCCATAGAAGAGTTCCAAAGATGGGCCGTCAACAGCTGGGGGAGGCGAGAGGAACCCGTCATCACGACCAACCCACAGTGTTCAAACCTCTTCCAAGGATGTCCGTGCCCTGTCAGCGTCATAGAAGAGCTTGCACACCCTTTTGAGGAAAGAGCAGATTCTGGTTGTCCTTGAACAAAAGGAAATTGCAGTCCTGCTGCAAGTTGAGAATGTAGGAATGTGAAGAAGATGGCCAAGACAGTTGCCAGGCTTTCACCAGGGAATGCCTGGTGGCAAAGACCAAGCCAATTGATTGATGCCATCGTCGGAACAGAAGCTGAAGGTGTTAGCACTTCACCCGAAGAAGTGTGAGCAAAGGATAACAGCAGCTGGCGTCTCTCAGGACGACGTGGCACTTCTCACGGATCTACATCGGTTGCCAACGAGGGATGGAAACCCTTGAAGAATTCTTTCGTCATGAGATCCAGCGTTCCTCCAGCTCTCTCCGATGGTGAAAGTCTCATCTAGGTATGAAGACGTGATCTCGCTCAAAATGCTTTGAAGAGTCTCCAATGCCCAATAGAGGCGTCCTGATACCACAGCCCCTAGTATTGATGGGGCGTCATTGTCCCAGATGCTGAATGCTGCGGTAGCCAAGAAACTTTGATGACTATGGCCAGGAATGTCTTCATACCGTACCTGTCAACAAGCTTCAGACTTGTGTCAGGAGGCCTGGACTGGTCTGCGACCGCTACCGTTGCTAGATTCACTGAAGCAGTGCAAGATCAAAGCTGGAAAAGTAGTCGTAGACGCGTGGTCGAGCAGCAGTTATACCTGAAACTGGCAAACTTCTCCGAGGACACCAAACAAACCCGAGCTGTTCAAGTTCTATCAAGAAGCTATCTTCAGTGTTTACGCAGGATACAAGCACCTGCTTATCACTGATGGAGAAGGCAGTTCCTGAGCAAGCCACCATGCTAGCCCTGGCCCTGCTCGCCCCCATGCAGCCACGAAGAAGCTACAGTCGAATGTTGGTTTGCAGTGCATTCCATGCAGCCAAGCTTGATGTCACCAACAAGATACTGATCAAGAACAGTGACACCCGATGGTGTGGTGTTGGCTTGTCATGCCCAGGGACTGCAACCAGAAGATGAACTTGGCAGCATTTGGCACTGGAAGAGTTTGGTACCTGGCTAGCCCACAAAATAGCACTGGCCTAGGAACCAGAGAAGGCACAGGCACCCAATGTTCACGCTCTGACTGGGTGTGACACTGTATCAGCTTTGCTGGACAATGGTAGAAGACTGCTGGACAAATCTGGACCGTTCTGCCGAACTTCAGATGCACTGCTGAAGCTAATCCTCTCAGCCCAAGTGCATAAACCAGACGATGTCATGGACACACCACGAAGAGTTCCCATTGCACATGACAGAAACAGCACGTCAGACGAACATGACAGGCCCGGAAAATACTGCTTCGCGAAAGAAAAAAACGTGCAGCTGATACCCGCCAACGCAGGCAAGCTCTGAGGAGCAGGAAGAGGGGCAGCCTACCAAGCAGCATGTGTGGGGGTCAAAACACTGATACTCAACGCCAGAGCTGCCTCCTCCATCCAGCTGGGGCCTGGTCAAGAATGACGAGGGGGTACGAGCCACACGGAACGAGAAACTACCAAACGCCCACACCTGCTATGAGCTATACGTGCAACGTGCAAGAATAGCTGTGAAGGCCGTTGCAAGTGCAAAAAGGCCGCCCTTGAATGCACCGCTTTGTGTGTGTTGTGTGAGGGAGAGTGCTCACCAAAATTGAGAAGATATTAACAGAGCAGACTTGTTCTACTGATTCAGACATTAAAATCAACCGCCATCTCTCGATCAATGTCATGAGTGAAGATTCGGTATTATATGAATGAAACGCAGCCCATGATTCGTGTTGCAACCAATGCTCAACACCACTGACTTTAATCAAGCGACGTTTGGGTATTCATACAATCAGAACGCAGCCCGCGATTCGTTTGCCCACATGCCAACAAACTGCACTGACTTATATCAGCGATGTTGGATTCAAAATTAATCAAAAAATTTTGCAGACCAGCCTTGAATTCCTTGCCACCATTCTCACACCCAATTCTATGAGTGAGATAGTGTCCGGTACAACACAATAAATTAAGCGGCCATCTTGCAAAATGGCGGCTACTTTAAACTGAGGTGGCTACAGGTATGTTTTTCTTAATTCAGCTTTTAATAAATGTTCAAACCCAAATGTTAGAGTGAAATTAATAGTAACCGCTAGTGGCCATTTTGGGAAAATGGCTTGCCACGCCCATCAGCGGCTGAAATTGAATGGCCATATCCACATCTGGTTCATAATTTGATCAGGCTACTAGTGTGCCAAATGTGCTTTCCTCACAAAAAGCACAATTGTATGCATATTTAGCCTAAGTTGCCCCACTCATAGGAGGGTACAAACAGGAATACTTTGACGAACTTCAGTAGCTGTGGAGGTATTTGGTACTGGTGTGTATAATCTGTATATTATCTATCTATATAATATATATATAAATATATATATATATTAATATAATATAATATAAATATATAACACACACATATCTAATACTGTATATATATATATAATATATAATAATATATTATATATATATATACATACATATAATATGTAAACATATACATCACAATATATATATAATAATACATACATATACACACCTATATAGTATACATATATATACATATTATATAATATACATAAATATATACATGGTATTAGTTATGTGCTAGAAGACAAGGCAATACAAGCTAAAAGTTTATTGGCTGTATTTATTCTGCAACTCTATTAGAATTCATGCAAGCTCACAGCATTTGAAAAGGACCTTTTGAAAGTGAATAGAATTGTATGATCCTTTAAAATATTTATAGAATCATGCGCAAGCTTTACAATGCGAGTGAACAATATTTGCTGTGTTTCACCCTCTACAGGTGAATAGTTGCCTTTTAAAATAATGGAAAGAACTTATTCTGAAAAATAGATTATATTTGTCTTATCCCTCATAGTTGACACTGCTAAAAGGCACATTTCATTCCCAATATTAATTATCTCTGCTCACTCATGTCTTTGCAATTTAATGTAACAGTACACTGATGTCGTATTGAATTTTACTGCCTGTAATAATTGTGCGCACAAACCTTCTCACATGACCTAATAGAGGAAGAAAAAAGTCTAAAACGCAAAGTAAAAAATATAGTTGTCTGATCTATGTTGAGCTCATCATATGCAAACCCAATCTGTTACCAATCTGCCTGTTTGTGGTTTTGGATTTGGGAATTTAATTTAGCCATTTGTGAAGGAGTGCATCCAGGTCACTCTGTCCCCTCTCAGCAATGGTTTGTAGAAGTAAACTGTCAAACAAGTAGACGTAACATCAAAGTTACAGCCGCCCCCATGTCAAATAATAAATAACAAATCCTCACAGCGCGCGACATCGCCGCGGCGCCTTCGGCCCTTCGAAGTCGAATGTGTACAAATGATACTTGGTTATGTACAAATGGTACTTGGAGGTGAACGTAACAAATGATCTTACTCGCATGCCAGCACATGAAACGGAATATGGAGGGAGGGTGTAACAATAAGTGATTGATAATTGATTAATTGCATAAATAAAGTAATATATATATTGTAAAAAATAATTAATTCTGAACAAGTGCTAATAGCAAACCAAACCACCAACTGTTCACTCCAAATATGTAACTTTGAAAAATAAGCAATTCAATTGAAAAAGTGAATTGTTTTCAATTATCTTGATTAATCAATTAATTACTGATTCGCTTTAAACTGATAATCAAGAAAATCGATAACTATTAATCATAAATCAAAAATATTACTTTACTTGCCCAAAAGTCACTGAATCACTGTCATGTCCGATATCTCAGCTCCTTGCTCACAAGTTGCCAAGATATTGCCTCAGTATAGAAAGAAAATAAATAAAGGCATTAATAAGTCGATAGTATCAAGTAAATTAATCAATGAATTGGAAATTAATCAATAATAATAATAAAAAATTTGTGCCAAAGCATATCTTCACTTGTCCAAATCTCAGCTTCCCTATCTCAAAGGATGACTGAAGATATGCCCTGAAAGCAAGAAAACAAAAAACAGAAAACTGAGTGCTCCCTTCATCAGTGCCCAGCACAATGAGACTGTCATGCATTGCCTGGACATGGAAATGGGAAGGAGCGTGTACAACAAGAACGTTAGAAATAAGTCGTATGGATATATGTCAGGAATCAAAACAAAGTCTGGCAACCTGCTCTGCTTTTGCCAAGTTTGTTACTGTGGCATACAAAGGCACTTCCCCCCCATCTGGATTTCCTGGCTTCCTCCACTTGCATATAAACACCACTGCTGTCAATGGAGCCCTCTTCTTCATCCTCAGCGAGGCTGGAAGTACGCCCATTACATTGTCTTTGCCCAGTCCTACTTTTATCCAATTACATGATCACTTGAAGCTTCTGAAAACCTTTTCTCCATGTTTCAGATGATTCCACATTCTTTCATAACAATACCGCCATCCTGCTACCGCAAAATAGCAGACAGCATCTCATAACTATTTCACCGTCTGTAATGAATTGAAACTGATCCGATATAATTGAAACAAAGTCTTCTATCTTTGTAAATCTCAGTCAACACTGTCACTCTGGAAAGGATTGTTCAAATGAACCATCTAAACACATCATGCAGCCACTGGAAAGGTTAGGATTAGCCTTGAATGCCTTAGCCCCCCATCAGCCATCATTTCTACTGAGTTAATAACATATAACAGCTGCCTGAAAGCCACTACAAACTGAGCTTGTCAATTCCAAGTAATTACTGATACAGCAGAACTATTTACAGTATATAACCTTTGCTAAAGCTCAATGGAGTACAGCCTAATCCATGTCCTGTGGTGGAGTGGCAGCATCAACATTGCTCTTCCTGAATACTCGAAAAAAGGGTCTATGCCTCTAAACATTAATGCTTGAGCCATTTCCTTCTAAGTATATCTCCAGAAAAGCAACTTAGAAAGCTCCAGAAAGTTAAGCACTTTACAGAACGCCTACCGAGTTCCTCTAACAGATGCCAACATTCAAAAGTAGTTCATACTAGAATTACAAGCTACACAACCTCTCAGCTGCCAGACCAGGTTCATCACTCATTGGTAATCCATCGTTGGCAGCGTAGACAGAAACGCGCACCACAGAGGCCCCTAGCAATGTGCCACAATGCCAGCCAATTATCTAGTCTCCAATCATAATATCATAAGGCCCATCACCATCTCACACCAGTAATGGTGGAACAACCCAATTACTCTCATCAATAAATTGTGCCCACTGTGGTAGAATTCAACACCCTCCTTTTCCTAACCAAAAGATACCATAAAGCAACCAGAAAGCTACACCAAGGTAAGCCTTTACTGTTTGAAAACCCACACTAGGTTCCCTCTCACAGCGCAGAGAAATTCACAAGTAACATACACGGTACATGTGAAACCCAATGCTACTGCTCCCCAGCTGCTGGATCGTTTTCATCATTATTGCTGGAAGTCATCACGCAAATAGCCCATATATCAAAACAAGCACCACTGAGGCGACCAAATATAACACATGCAATCCAATAGCAGTCAACATATAACTTACCCTTGCGTAGTTTTTGTTACTATATGCAGGCTTCTTTGCTGAAGATCAGGAGATTGATTTTTGAAAATCGACTTTAGCTGGATAAATTGATAGGTGAGAGCCGATTGGGTTGTTCCCTCCAATTTGGTAAGAGACGTGACCGGGGCCCTATGATAAACACATACAAATTGTCAAGGTCATATGACCTCTTCATATTTTCAAGTTATCACAATCATTAACTCTTTTCTAAACTCAGAAAAGACTGTCATGACAGCTACAGCCACTGACGTTGGTTACTGAGACACGACCTTAGCCCACGATATTTGGTCCATTTGCCTGATTTAGCGCTTTTCCATCATGTTAATTGCCACTTGGCATTCAATGTCATTGTCAAAACGTTGCAAATCCTCTAACCTTCCAATTGGGGAAGACATGTCGGACAAAAATGTCTTGTATTGTACTACTAGATCGGTTGAAAAGGGAAGGCGGTAAAACTACTGGATTGTATTAGATATGATTCCTTGAAAGAAAAATGGTTCAATTGTTGGCTCCTAAATGGAGAAAATTCAATGTGGCCATTTTGATTAAACTATGGAGCTAATGGTAAAGGGAACTTAATGTGAAGATCATCTCTGTGCTACTGCTAAAATGTTTAGATAGGAATTCCTGTAGCAATGGATGAAACAGCAGAAGCAAGCCAGTTCGATCACGACATCACAATTATGCAGAACCATACCTCCATTACAATGATATTGTCAAAATGACAAACATGTAATCCAAAAACAGCATCAAAATAACCCATCCAGTGCATTCAAAATAAGCAACATCGGTTAGAGAAATGACAGTGAGTCAGATGAAAAAACAAATACCTATACTCTCAGCATCCAGCTCATCACCATCGTCTGGCGATCGTCTGGAGAAAAAAAATTCCAATTAGAGATGCCAAGTCATGTGATGAATATCCTGTAATCGTGATTAATGTCCGAAGGTACAAGTAGTTGGACTTGAGTTCATCGTGAACCAAAGGACTCACACAATGGAGTCCCAAGTCAAGTTGCTTGACAAGCTGCCCGGAGATTAAAATGACTTCAAGTTTATGATTTCCAATCTGAATATTTATAACTGCACCATAAACCAGCAACCTCCAGTAAGTGTCATTAAATTCATAATTTTTATGGCAACTCAACTGAAGAGCCACGTATCAGATATGCTGCTGACGCTCTTGCAACTTGGAAAATGGACATGTTGGACAAGGACATTGCAACATGCTGTACTGAATCGCATCTGTTTACTTATTCCAATAAAAATCTTCTCAAATATATAAAGGATTACACATAACAAGTGTAATTGGGTGACGAAGGGAACTCACGCTCAAACTCTCTTCTTCCTGCATAATGGCAGCTTGGGCTGCCTGGTAAATATCACTTTGTTGCGGCAGACTGTGCCACTGATGCAGTGGCCCCTCCACCAAGTACACTGGTACTCATTTCGTCGATCTTGGAAGGCATGACAGCTGTCACGCCCACCTGGTTTAATTCAGCAGCCAACCAGGGCCAAACTCAGCGCCTCAAAGACCATGCAGCCACCCTTACCAAAAGCCAACCACCAAGGCTTGGTCTCCAAAGGGAATGCCCACAGAGATCGGATTGATAATAAAACTTAGGTTGACAAATATCACCCTCTCATTTGCTCAAAGTCAATCTGCCCTCTGCTTGAATCACAAACATCACTGCCTTGCATAAAAAAGGTACTAAACAGATTCCCTGCCCTACAGACCAATCAGCATCCAATCATCAGCAAATGGTTATGCGAATCTCATCACTCAGACATTAAATCCTTCTCTTCTCCATGGCTTGATTTCTGACATGCAATTTTGTTCAGACAAGGTCAACTACCTGGATATGCTGCTTCTGCTCTCC
>CM068957.1:148462060-148484067 GCA_035128595.1 Eptatretus atami | reverse complement strand
GGAGAGCAGAAGCAGCATATCCAGGTAGTTGACCTTGTCTGAACAAAATTGCATGTCAGAAATCAAGCCATGGAGAAGAGAAGGATTTAATGTCTGAGTGATGAGATTCGCATAACCATTTGCTGATGATTGGATGCTGATTGGTCTGTAGGGCAGGGAATCTGTTTAGTACCTTTTTTATGCAAGGCAGTGATGTTTGTGATTCAAGCAGAGGGCAGATTGACTTTGAGCAAATGAGAGGGTGATATTTGTCAACCTAAGTTTTATTATCAATCCGATCTCTGTGGGCATTCCCTTTGGAGACCAAGCCTTGGTGGTTGGCTTTTGGTAAGGGTGGCTGCATGGTCTTTGAGGCGCTGAGTTTGGCCCTGGTTGGCTGCTGAATTAAACCAGGTGGGCGTGACAGCTGTCATGCCTTCCAAGATCGACGAAATGAGTACCAGTGTACTTGGTGGAGGGGCCACTGCATCAGTGGCACAGTCTGCCGCAACAAAGTGATATTTACCAGGCAGCCCAAGCTGCCATTATGCAGGAAGAAGAGAGTTTGAGCGTGAGTTCCCTTCGTCACCCAATTACACTTGTTATGTGTAATCCTTTATATATTTGAGAAGATTTTTATTGGAATAAGTAAACAGATGCGATTCAGTACAGCATGTTGCAATGTCCTTGTCCAACATGTCCATTTTCCAAGTTGCAAGAGCGTCAGCAGCATATCTGATACGTGGCTCTTCAGTTGAGTTGCCATAAAAATTATGAATTTAATGACACTTACTGGAGGTTGCTGGTTTATGGTGCAGTTATAAATATTCAGATTGGAAATCATAAACTTGAAGTCATTTTAATCTCCGGGCAGCTTGTCAAGCAACTTGACTTGGGACTCCATTGTGTGAGTCCTTTGGTTCACGATGAACTCAAGTCCAACTACTTGTACCTTCGGACATTAATCACGATTACAGGATATTCATCACATGACTTGGCATCTCTAATTGGAATTTTTTTTCTCCAGACGATCGCCAGACGATGGTGATGAGCTGGATGCTGAGAGTATAGGTATTTGTTTTTTCATCTGACTCACTGTCATTTCTCTAACCGATGTTGCTTATTTTGAATGCACTGGATGGGTTATTTTGATGCTGTTTTTGGATTACATGTTTGTCATTTTGACAATATCATTGTAATGGAGGTATGGTTCTGCATAATTGTGATGTCGTGATCGAACTGGCTTGCTTCTGCTGTTTCATCCATTGCTACAGGAATTCCTATCTAAACATTTTAGCAGTAGCACAGAGATGATCTTCACATTAAGTTCCCTTTACCATTAGCTCCATAGTTTAATCAAAATGGCCACATTGAATTTTCTCCATTTAGGAGCCAACAATTGAACCATTTTTCTTTCAAGGAATCATATCTAATACAATCCAGTAGTTTTACCGCCTTCCCTTTTCAACCGATCTAGTAGTACAATACAAGACATTTTTGTCCGACATGTCTTCCCCAATTGGAAGGTTAGAGGATTTGCAACGTTTTGACAATGACATTGAATGCCAAGTGGCAATTAACATGATGGAAAAGCGCTAAATCAGGCAAATGGACCAAATATCGTGGGCTAAGGTCGTGTCTCAGTAACCAACGTCAGTGGCTGTAGCTGTCATGACAGTCTTTTCTGAGTTTAGAAAAGAGTTAATGATTGTGATAACTTGAAAATATGAAGAGGTCATATGACCTTGACAATTTGTATGTGTTTATCATAGGGCCCCGGTCACGTCTCTTACCAAATTGGAGGGAACAACCCAATCGGCTCTCACCTATCAATTTATCCAGCTAAAGTCGATTTTCAAAAATCAATCTCCTGATCTTCAGCAAAGAAGCCTGCATATAGTAACAAAAACTACGCAAGGGTAAGTTATATGTTGACTGCTATTGGATTGCATGTGTTATATTTGGTCGCCTCAGTGGTGCTTGTTTTGATATATGGGCTATTTGCGTGATGACTTCCAGCAATAATGATGAAAACGATCCAGCAGCTGGGGAGCAGTAGCATTGGGTTTCACATGTACCGTGTATGTTACTTGTGAATTTCTCTGCGCTGTGAGAGGGAACCTAGTGTGGGTTTTCAAACAGTAAAGGCTTACCTTGGTGTAGCTTTCTGGTTGCTTTATGGTATCTTTTGGTTAGGAAAAGGAGGGTGTTGAATTCTACCACAGTGGGCACAATTTATTGATGAGAGTAATTGGGTTGTTCCACCATTACTGGTGTGAGATGGTGATGGGCCTTATGATATTATGATTGGAGACTAGATAATTGGCTGGCATTGTGGCACATTGCTAGGGGCCTCTGTGGTGCGCGTTTCTGTCTACGCTGCCAACGATGGATTACCAATGAGTGATGAACCTGGTCTGGCAGCTGAGAGGTTGTGTAGCTTGTAATTCTAGTATGAACTACTTTTGAATGTTGGCATCTGTTAGAGGAACTCGGTAGGCGTTCTGTAAAGTGCTTAACTTTCTGGAGCTTTCTAAGTTGCTTTTCTGGAGATATACTTAGAAGGAAATGGCTCAAGCATTAATGTTTAGAGGCATAGACCCTTTTTTCGAGTATTCAGGAAGAGCAATGTTGATGCTGCCACTCCACCACAGGACATGGATTAGGCTGTACTCCATTGAGCTTTAGCAAAGGTTATATACTGTAAATAGTTCTGCTGTATCAGTAATTACTTGGAATTGACAAGCTCAGTTTGTAGTGGCTTTCAGGCAGCTGTTATATGTTATTAACTCAGTAGAAATGATGGCTGATGGGGGGCTAAGGCATTCAAGGCTAATCCTAACCTTTCCAGTGGCTGCATGATGTGTTTAGATGGTTCATTTGAACAATCCTTTCCAGAGTGACAGTGTTGACTGAGATTTACAAAGATAGAAGACTTTGTTTCAATTATATCGGATCAGTTTCAATTCATTACAGACGGTGAAATAGTTATGAGATGCTGTCTGCTATTTTGCGGTAGCAGGATGGCGGTATTGTTATGAAAGAATGTGGAATCATCTGAAACATGGAGAAAAGGTTTTCAGAAGCTTCAAGTGATCATGTAATTGGATAAAAGTAGGACTGGGCAAAGACAATGTAATGGGCGTACTTCCAGCCTCGCTGAGGATGAAGAAGAGGGCTCCATTGACAGCAGTGGTGTTTATATGCAAGTGGAGGAAGCCAGGAAATCCAGATGGGGGGGAAGTGCCTTTGTATGCCACAGTAACAAACTTGGCAAAAGCAGAGCAGGTTGCCAGACTTTGTTTTGATTCCTGACATATATCCATACGACTTATTTCTAACGTTCTTGTTGTACACGCTCCTTCCCATTTCCATGTCCAGGCAATGCATGACAGTCTCATTGTGCTGGGCACTGATGAAGGGAGCACTCAGTTTTCTGTTTTTTGTTTTCTTGCTTTCAGGGCATATCTTCAGTCATCCTTTGAGATAGGGAAGCTGAGATTTGGACAAGTGAAGATATGCTTTGGCACAAATTTTTTATTATTATTATTGATTAATTTCCAATTCATTGATTAATTTACTTGATACTATCGACTTATTAATGCCTTTATTTATTTTCTTTCTATACTGAGGCAATATCTTGGCAACTTGTGAGCAAGGAGCTGAGATATCGGACATGACAGTGATTCAGTGACTTTTGGGCAAGTAAAGTAATATTTTTGATTTATGATTAATAGTTATCGATTTTCTTGATTATCAGTTTAAAGCGAATCAGTAATTAATTGATTAATCAAGATAATTGAAAACAATTCACTTTTTCAATTGAATTGCTTATTTTTCAAAGTTACATATTTGGAGTGAACAGTTGGTGGTTTGGTTTGCTATTAGCACTTGTTCAGAATTAATTATTTTTTACAATATATATATTACTTTATTTATGCAATTAATCAATTATCAATCACTTATTGTTACACCCTCCCTCCATATTCCGTTTCATGTGCTGGCATGCGAGTAAGATCATTTGTTACGTTCACCTCCAAGTACCATTTGTACATAACCAAGTATCATTTGTACACATTCGACTTCGAAGGGCCGAAGGCGCCGCGGCGATGTCGCGCGCTGTGAGGATTTGTTATTTATTATTTGACATGGGGGCGGCTGTAACTTTGATGTTACGTCTACTTGTTTGACAGTTTACTTCTACAAACCATTGCTGAGAGGGGACAGAGTGACCTGGATGCACTCCTTCACAAATGGCTAAATTAAATTCCCAAATCCAAAACCACAAACAGGCAGATTGGTAACAGATTGGGTTTGCATATGATGAGCTCAACATAGATCAGACAACTATATTTTTTACTTTGCGTTTTAGACTTTTTTCTTCCTCTATTAGGTCATGTGAGAAGGTTTGTGCGCACAATTATTACAGGCAGTAAAATTCAATACGACATCAGTGTACTGTTACATTAAATTGCAAAGACATGAGTGAGCAGAGATAATTAATATTGGGAATGAAATGTGCCTTTTAGCAGTGTCAACTATGAGGGATAAGACAAATATAATCTATTTTTCAGAATAAGTTCTTTCCATTATTTTAAAAGGCAACTATTCACCTGTAGAGGGTGAAACACAGCAAATATTGTTCACTCGCATTGTAAAGCTTGCGCATGATTCTATAAATATTTTAAAGGATCATACAATTCTATTCACTTTCAAAAGGTCCTTTTCAAATGCTGTGAGCTTGCATGAATTCTAATAGAGTTGCAGAATAAATACAGCCAATAAACTTTTAGCTTGTATTGCCTTGTCTTCTAGCACATAACTAATACCATGTATATATTTATGTATATTATATAATATGTATATATATGTATACTATATAGGTGTGTATATGTATGTATTATTATATATATATTGTGATGTATATGTTTACATATTATATGTATGTATATATATATATAATATATTATTATATATTATATATATATATACAGTATTAGATATGTGTGTGTTATATATTTATATTATATTATATTAATATATATATATATTTATATATATATTATATAGATAGATAATATACAGATTATACACACCAGTACCAAATACCTCCACAGCTACTGAAGTTCGTCAAAGTATTCCTGTTTGTACCCTCCTATGAGTGGGGCAACTTAGGCTAAATATGCATACAATTGTGCTTTTTGTGAGGAAAGCACATTTGGCACACTAGTAGCCTGATCAAATTATGAACCAGATGTGGATATGGCCATTCAATTTCAGCCGCTGATGGGCGTGGCAAGCCATTTTCCCAAAATGGCCACTAGCGGTTACTATTAATTTCACTCTAACATTTGGGTTTGAACATTTATTAAAAGCTGAATTAAGAAAAACATACCTGTAGCCACCTCAGTTTAAAGTAGCCGCCATTTTGCAAGATGGCCGCTTAATTTATTGTGTTGTACCGGACACTATCTCACTCATAGAATTGGGTGTGAGAATGGTGGCAAGGAATTCAAGGCTGGTCTGCAAAATTTTTTGATTAATTTTGAATCCAACATCGCTGATATAAGTCAGTGCAGTTTGTTGGCATGTGGGCAAACGAATCGCGGGCTGCGTTCTGATTGTATGAATACCCAAACGTCGCTTGATTAAAGTCAGTGGTGTTGAGCATTGGTTGCAACACGAATCATGGGCTGCGTTTCATTCATATAATACCGAATCTTCACTCATGACATTGATCGAGAGATGGCGGTTGATTTTAATGTCTGAATCAGTAGAACAAGTCTGCTCTGTTAATATCTTCTCAATTTTGGTGAGCACTCTCCCTCACACAACACACACAAAGCGGTGCATTCAAGGGCGGCCTTTTTGCACTTGCAACGGCCTTCACAGCTATTCTTGCACGTTGCACGTATAGCTCATAGCAGGTGTGGGCGTTTGGTAGTTTCTCGTTCCGTGTGGCTCGTACCCCCTCGTCATTCTTGACCAGGCCCCAGCTGGATGGAGGAGGCAGCTCTGGCGTTGAGTATCAGTGTTTTGACCCCCACACATGCTGCTTGGTAGGCTGCCCCTCTTCCTGCTCCTCAGAGCTTGCCTGCGTTGGCGGGTATCAGCTGCACGTTTTTTTCTTTCGCGAAGCAGTATTTTCCGGGCCTGTCATGTTCGTCTGACGTGCTGTTTCTGTCATGTGCAATGGGAACTCTTCGTGGTGTGTCCATGACATCGTCTGGTTTATGCACTTGGGCTGAGAGGATTAGCTTCAGCAGTGCATCTGAAGTTCGGCAGAACGGTCCAGATTTGTCCAGCAGTCTTCTACCATTGTCCAGCAAAGCTGATACAGTGTCACACCCAGTCAGAGCGTGAACATTGGGTGCCTGTGCCTTCTCTGGTTCCTAGGCCAGTGCTATTTTGTGGGCTAGCCAGGTACCAAACTCTTCCAGTGCCAAATGCTGCCAAGTTCATCTTCTGGTTGCAGTCCCTGGGCATGACAAGCCAACACCACACCATCGGGTGTCACTGTTCTTGATCAGTATCTTGTTGGTGACATCAAGCTTGGCTGCATGGAATGCACTGCAAACCAACATTCGACTGTAGCTTCTTCGTGGCTGCATGGGGGCGAGCAGGGCCAGGGCTAGCATGGTGGCTTGCTCAGGAACTGCCTTCTCCATCAGTGATAAGCAGGTGCTTGTATCCTGCGTAAACACTGAAGATAGCTTCTTGATAGAACTTGAACAGCTCGGGTTTGTTTGGTGTCCTCGGAGAAGTTTGCCAGTTTCAGGTATAACTGCTGCTCGACCACGCGTCTACGACTACTTTTCCAGCTTTGATCTTGCACTGCTTCAGTGAATCTAGCAACGGTAGCGGTCGCAGACCAGTCCAGGCCTCCTGACACAAGTCTGAAGCTTGTTGACAGGTACGGTATGAAGACATTCCTGGCCATAGTCATCAAAGTTTCTTGGCTACCGCAGCATTCAGCATCTGGGACAATGACGCCCCATCAATACTAGGGGCTGTGGTATCAGGACGCCTCTATTGGGCATTGGAGACTCTTCAAAGCATTTTGAGCGAGATCACGTCTTCATACCTAGATGAGACTTTCACCATCGGAGAGAGCTGGAGGAACGCTGGATCTCATGACGAAAGAATTCTTCAAGGGTTTCCATCCCTCGTTGGCAACCGATGTAGATCCGTGAGAAGTGCCACGTCGTCCTGAGAGACGCCAGCTGCTGTTATCCTTTGCTCACACTTCTTCGGGTGAAGTGCTAACACCTTCAGCTTCTGTTCCGACGATGGCATCAATCAATTGGCTTGGTCTTTGCCACCAGGCATTCCCTGGTGAAAGCCTGGCAACTGTCTTGGCCATCTTCTTCACATTCCTACATTCTCAACTTGCAGCAGGACTGCAATTTCCTTTTGTTCAAGGACAACCAGAATCTGCTCTTTCCTCAAAAGGGTGTGCAAGCTCTTCTATGACGCTGACAGGGCACGGACATCCTTGGAAGAGGTTTGAACACTGTGGGTTGGTCGTGATGACGGGTTCCTCTCGCCTCCCCCAGCTGTTGACGGCCCATCTTTGGAACTCTTCTATGGCCCTGGCAACTTTCTGGCAGCAATTCATCCAACGCCGCAGGGCAACTTGGGTTATCGTGAGGCCGACTGTCACCATCTCCTTTGATGCATAGCGTTGTTCTGTTTCATGTGCCTGGTCGATTGGGATCGAAGAGAACACGTTTCTTGTCTTCTGTACAGTGAGTTGCCAGCATTATTCTTCTAGCTACAATCTGGCGTGCTTCATTTGGCGTGACCAGTCCCTCATGAACAAGGGACCCACTGGCATAGTGGTGTGGTCTAAGGATGGAACCATGGGACCAGTTCCGTCACGGCATCAAGGTACATTGTGATATGAAGGCCTGCCGCAGAGACGCAGGTTTTCATTCAGAATCTGTGTCTCAATAGACTAATTGCCACTTTAACTTCTTTTTTTCAACAAATCAAATGTTACTATTCTTTTGACCATTATTGGACATTTATTAGTAAGTAAAACTCACTATCAATCTGCATTCCTCTCAGTAAGCAGATATGTGTTCATAAAGTAACCACTGGCGGGCCATTTTGAAAACTGAGCCCAAAGGACTCAGCCTCATTGCTGGGAGATTGGATGATCACAATGCCTTGGTTTGCACAGCGTTGAAGCTGCGAAAGGTTGAGCAGGGGAAGCACAGCTCAGAGGGAGAGACAGTACTCCATCAGGCTAGGCAAGCTTTGAAGTGTGGTCAGGATTCAGGAGTGTGCGAGAGGAAGGATTTGCTGATGGAGGTTCCATGGCGGACAACTGGTTTTTGGGAGCGAGTGTTTTGATAAATGTGGCTTCCCGAAAAGCATATGGCAGATAGTGAGATGCAGAAGCTTGAAGAAAGGACCTTCTCTCAGAGGTTGTTGATAAAGTGTGTAGTGGGGGTCGGGGGGTGGTATTCTAAAGGTCCTTTCGTAAGAGACAGTTGTAGAAGGGTGTGAGATTTGTCGGATTGAAGACAGTGTTCCACATGTTGGACCATCTAGTTGATTTTTCCAGATCTGCAGACGTTGGAAGAAGCGCTGTGCTTGCCGGTATCTGAGGGAGACAGATTGATACTGGCAGAGGGGGAGTCATCAGCAAAGAGGATATAGAGGATTTTCAGAGAGTCTGAGGTCATTGATGAAAAAAACCCAGAAAAAAGAACAGCGGGCCTCAGAACGCTACCTTGAGGAACTCGCCTGACAGGAAGAGGGGATGAAAGGAACTCGATTTAGGGAACACGTTGACTGCGACAGAGAGGAAGTCTGCGAGCCATGTGTGGAGATGGCGTTGGATACCATTGGAAGAGATTTGGTGAGCAGGGCAGGGTGCCAGACTGTGTCAAAGGACGTGTAGTCAGGGATACGGCTCGGATTCCTATCTCGCATTGAGGGACCTATCCATTGTTTGGGAGAGTAGATGCAGGCATATCCAGGGGTAGAGTTGACCTGTCTGAAACCAAATTGATGATTGGAATCAAGCGTTGGAGAAGCGGCAAGGATTCATGTCTGAAGCGATGATGGATTCATAACCTTGTGATGATTGGGGATGAGGCTGCTTGGGGCTGTAGTTGAGGGATCTGTTTTTGCACCTTTTTTGCAGGGCAGTGATTTTTGCAGATTTCAAAGCAGATGGCAGTGACCTTTGAGCAAATGAGGGGTGAATGAACAAGAGAGGTGTGAGCAAGGAGCGAAGAGCTGGCTTTGAGGACACGGGGCTTGATGCCGTGCTGGACGGTTTGCAGCAATCTGAGTCGAGATTTTGACAGCCAAGCTCTCCCTTCGTTAGAGAAAAGGACACAGAGTCAGGGCAGTATAGGGTGACCGGTAAGGTGCGGTGAGAAGCGACGGGTTTTTGACACAGAGTAGCTGCAAACACGAGTTTAGTATTCAGCTTTGGGACGTGCGGTTCAGCAGTGCGGCCATTGAGGTAAGGGAGGGGGTGAAGGGGGAGAACATACACCAGAAACAATTTATTTAGACACACAGGATTTGGGAGGAGGGAGAGAGGTTTGAGAGTTCAGACTTGAGATTAGAAAGATTGTTGTTTTCTGGCTCTCCTGAGGGTTAGATACACACTTGTCTGAGCTTTATGGCAAGGAAGCGGAGGATGCCCGTCAGTTGGGTTTGCTTTCATGAGGCAAAGGCAAGTTGTTTTCAGGCAACTGCCTCGCCACAAGCTTCAGTAAACCAAGGGCGGGGGACGGTAGACAACTGAAGACGAGAGGGGTAAATCTGTGCATCGAGAGAGAGCAAGTTGTTTGAAAGAATCCGGATAGTTGATGTTGGAGAAGTGCGATAGGAGTCCAGTCTATAACGTTTGATGGGCTGCTTGGAGGGGACTGCTGACTGGCTTTCTGCAGTCAGCTTGAAGTGAAATGCCAGACTCGACGGCGGTGAGGTGGTTCTCTTGATAATAGCCAGAGAGAATGTCCACTTTGACAGGACGTGGTCAGAAGAACCGTTGTGAGCGGGAGAGCAGCAGCAGATTATTGTCAGGGGAATTTTGTCAAAATCAGATCAGACGAGATTGGAGTACCATTGGTGAGATCGGTCGGGAAGTTGACGATTTGAGTCAGAGTCCAATGAGTCGCAGAAAGCTTTTGCTTGACGTCGCCTGAAGGTGAGGAGGTACCCACACCTAGCCCAATGCATGATTGCAATTGAAGTCGCCACATAAGAGGAAAAGAGAGGGTTGGATGAGAAGATATAGAAGATGGTCCATGTTTTCAGGATGTGAGGTGTGAGATGGAGTCTCACTGTAGGGGACGTACAGTAACACATTAAACATGAGGTGGGAGTGGAGGGAAGCCGAGCGGAGGTATTCGGTGGGCGAGCGTGGGGTGGAGTGAGAGCCAGTGCATGGAGTATGAGGAGATAGAGTCTTATGTTGAAGAGATCCAAACCCCTCCAACCAGGACGAGGCTCTCAGGTTGTCATACCGGGAGGAGGAGTACCAGGAGAATATTGGGGAGTCAGACACATCTTGGGGAGGAAAGTTTCAGTTAGGCAGATTATGTTCGTTTGTTTCAGTTGGCACCTGTATGGAAGATCTGAAAGGTGTTAGCGAAGGCGCCGGTATTTGAGGTCACACTTTTAATGAGAGGCAGGGAGGAGGCTTGGGTGCAGGGGGTGGGGGAGGGGTAGGGAAGGGAGGATAGGACAAGAGGTACGAGGGACGGGGAGGTAAGGAGGGTTTTTGAAAAGTTGTGGGGATTGCAGAATGCTAGGGAGGGGCCGATGAGGAGGAGAAGGCGTCTGTGGGTGGGGAGAGGTGGGGACAAGAGAGGGGAAGAATGCAGATTGCAGCGATTTGAGTAGGTGGAATGAAGAGATGAGGTGAGAGGGCATGGAGGATGCAGCTTTGTTGGATGAGAGGGGGAAACTTGAGAAGGATGGTGAGGGAGAAAGGTGGGACAAAGGTGAGGGGGGAATTTTTGGAGAGGGAGAGGTGAGGCATTGAGGGAGAAGAGTGGTGGTTGCTTTGAGAGTGAGAGTGACGAGGGGTGAGAGGATGTGAGTTGGCACTTGAGTTTGGAAAAAAGAATGGGTTGATGGAAGCAGAACATTCCTAGCAAACGGGGGTTTTTTTAATTTTAGTCAGAGATGCGTTTAACACAATTCTTGATTTGGATGCAATAAGACGAATTCAGAGATTGGAGAGAAAAATACTGCTGTAACAATTGAGGTTTTAGCGCAGAATGAGGAGAGGTCTGAAATGAGAGCCGTCTGTTAAAAATAGAGAAGAAGTAGTGCATTATGAACAGTTAATAGAGTACCACATGTGTGAGAGAGGAAGATGAAGCATTATTAGGATTATCGTTTTTTTTTGTTATGAATGTTTGAGAGAGTTTTCAACAGATTAGGTCGATGAAGTGTCTGTAGAAAAATCGAGGAAAAAAGGAGGAGAATACAGAGGAAGAAGAAGAGGCTGGTTGATGATGAAGAAGAAGTAAGAAGAAGAAGCAGAATCAGGAAAAGGATGGCGGTTTTTTTTTTTTTTTTTTAACGATAAGAAATAGAGAGCATTAGTTGGAGAAATGGGGATGTTTAGGAAAGTGGTGAAGATTGAAATTGAGGTAATGGGAGAAAAAAACAATAAAAACGATCAAAACCGAGGGGGAACGGTAGGCCTCGCTAGGCCTTCAAGCCCAGCTCGGCCTCAAACACCCGGTAAGACAACTTCGCCAAAAAACTCACAAAATGCCAGATTTTTGAAACCAAACCGAACTAGGAACACAGCAGTAACATTGTTAGTTGCGAAAATAAACAGAAGTTATAGCAAAGTAAAATGCAAATTGCCAAGCCTTTGATTGAACTAAATTAGACTCTTCTAGTGTGGTTTTAGGTGCGAAGTGTTGTGTTAACCTCGATTACATTTTCACCTTTTAACCTTGAGTGCAAACAACAATTACAGCATCTTGGATCAATTACTCGCATCTGCCTCCTTTGGAAAAGGATTTTCGATGTGTATCACAGTCTGTTTTTCACTATAATTTTGTGCCTTTCAGGCAGTAGGCCAAAAAATTCTTTTAAAATCCAAAAGGGATATTTCACCCTAACCATGAGAAGGTCATTTACGTTAACCAGCGTACACCGAAAATGGGGGTGTTTATATATTTGCGATTGCTATTTAGCTTCTGTGCAATCATTAGCTCTTTCAAGAACAGCACAATATGTGCTCAGCAAGCCAAAAACCTTAATTGATCCTTTTTCTAGTCTGAAGCGTCTCACCGCAACTAGGTCGCTTGTAGGCAATAAAGATGTCAAAGAAATTCAAGTGCCAGAAAAGCACAAAGTGCTAGAAGAAAGATTAATGATCGTGTGAGTTTTTCTTTAGCACTCGCCCTTTGAGTCTTGCTCCATTACCTGCATTCTATTTTCATTAACAATGCATTACTGTAATCAATCTCAATTCTTTCTCATAAGAGCACATTTTCTTCACTGTACTTTGCATAATTGTCTGTTTTTTTTTAACCAACGTATGATGGTTGTATTCATTAAGGTTTGGGGGTACTTACCCCCACCCAAACTGATACTCTGCATTTGCTTGAGATGCTGAAAATTCTTGATGGTATAACATTACCATTTAAGTCAATGGATCCAAAAACAGGAGGATATGTTCTCACGTCTCGGCCAAGGGCACTAATTGGAATGCAGGCAACGTAAGTAAGTTTTGTTGTCTTTGAATTTTGTTTAACGGGATGAAGTAAAAAACCACTTGTGTATTGCTGCAACAGCGACGATGTTTAGGTGTTGCAAGCAATACTTGGTACAAAATGAAGCTTGATGTTTGAAGGGAAATTCAAATTTTCAAGAATAAAAAAACAAACATCAAAAAAAAAAATTAAAACCCCCAAAAGGAATGTGTGGTGTCGTGTGTGTGTCGTATATTAAGTAATATGTATGTATGCATGTGGTATATATGTGTGTATGTATATGTGTTTATGTATATTGTGTATAGTGTGTAGTATATGTGTTGTAGGTATTTTGTCTATTATAATGTATGGTATATGTTATATGTGGTATTGTATACGTTGTATATAAACGTGATTTATATGTATATATATGCATTATATAGTTTAGTAGTATTACTATTTTTATATATATATATATTATGGTATACTATATATATATATATGTGAATGTATGTATGTAATATATGTGTGTAGATATTTATCTATATATACCTAATATATTTATATATTAATATATATTATATATAGATATATGCATGTATACATGTGTATCGTGTGTGTGTAGGTATGTAGGTACTGTATATGTATGTGCATGTATATGTATGTAGTGTATGGTGTACTAGTATATGTTATGTATATGTGTATGTATATGTATGTACTGTGTGCATGTATAGTATGTTATGGATATGTGTCTGTGGATGTAGTATATGCTGTACATGTATAATATTGTTGTATTGTGTGTATGATAATATGGTTATGTTATATTTGTTTGCACGTATATGTATGTTGTCGAGTATGTACACTAGCCTGCCAAAAGTTATTTTAGAACAACCCCCATTTTTCCTGTTTTTACTACAAATTTAACCAGTTCCAAATCCAGTGAATAACCTTGGAAATGCACAAAGCTAGGGCGATTAAATGCCAGAGGTTAAAAAAAGTTTTAGTTACCAAAACTGAAAATATTAATGTCAGAGTTGTTAAAATTGTCCTTTTCAGGGAACAATAATGAGTGTTAGCAACTGCAGCTTTCTGCAGCAATGGGAGTAATTAAGCCTTGAACTTTGAGGCAAACAATTCTACGGTGCCCAACTTTTGTTGTTAGTTACAACACCCTCGTGTCGTGTATAAAAGCACGTGTTGGAACATGACTGTGTTGCTACACCGCTCTCTGAAGATCATTTGGACAATAATTGCACTGCACTACAGTAATATATTTCCTCTCATAAATGGTGAGAAAAGACAATTAGCAATATGAACAACAAGACTATTTATACCCTTAAAAGTGTAAGTTTTTTTCGAAGAAATTGCAAGGTTAAGCCAAGGTGTCAGTGAAGTACAGTTTCCTACAGACCATTCAAAGGCACTTGGAAACTGGAGGAAACATCTGACAGGAAGAGGTCTGGGCAAGACCCAAGCCAACATAATCAGAGAATGTTGGTCTGAGTAGTCAACAGCTGTGTGATTAGGAGGATCCACAGGACAGCAGCTTCAAAGCACAGCTTAAACACTGGTCGAAGAAGAAGTCTCAGTTTCAACTGGCAAGAGAGACTTTGAGCTGCAGGTTTGACAGGTCAAGTGGCAGTAAGAAAGCCATGTGTTAAATGGCAAAATAAGAAAAGAGGGCTTGCCTGGGCCATAGAGCTCCACACAGTGGACTATGGTAAAGCTGGAGAGGTCTTATGGACTGATGAATCAAAATTTGAAATCTTCGGTTCATCACGCAGGGTTTCTGTATGCCGTCGAGTTGGCGAAGGATGGTTCCTCAGTGTGTGACACCAACGAGCAAACATGGAGGAGGAAGCGTTTGATGACTGTGCTCTTTTCTGGATCCAGAGTCGGTGAGATGCACAGTGACTGGCACCTGAATCAAAAGGGCTACCACAGACTTTTGAGGCAACCATGCATAACCCTCGTGGTTCTACGCTTAGTTTGGTCAGGGGTTCATCCCACGAGCAAGTAAGCGACCCGAAAACATACCTGCAGCGCTATGTCGGAACTACCTTAGAAGAAAAAAATCAAGAGCAGATCATGGAATGGGCAGCACAGTCTCCAGACTTAAACACAATCGAGCTGGTTTGGATAACTGGACAGAAGGGTGAAAGCAAAGCAACCTACAAGCTGCAACACATTTGTGGGAACTTCTGCAACAGTTGTTGGGAAGAACTTTCCGAACAATATTTGATTTCCATTGTTAGAAAGAAAATGCCCACGAGTATGTTCGGTTGTTATAATTTGCAAAAGCTGGCTACTTTGATGGGTTAAAAAATTTAGATTAAATTGTGTTCAACGAAAACGATTCCATGATTTCTTTTTTATCTGCAATTGTTTATTTGTTCTTGCTGTTAATTTTAGAGTACATTGAAACATTTAAACTGCTTAAATTTCAGTAAAAAACTGGAAAAATTGGGAGTGGTTCTAAAAACTTTTGACCGTTGGGATATGTTATGTATGTGTGTTTGTCTACATGTGGTATTTTTGTGGTTATGTGTTGTAGCTCTTGTGGATTGTATATATGGTGTGTATATATGTGGATGTGTACGTGTGTGTTGTGTGTGTGTGTGCTGTTTTGGTGTCCCACTTGTAGTCTCAACCCCTCATCACAGGGAACCAGGGTAAATAACAAGTACTTCAAAGTAAGCTAATGGAATTATGACAGCTACTGTGGAGAAGCAATGTATAATCAACGTGATGCAGGGCTGTCATACTGCTGTCACCTGACTCATGCAATGGCATGCTTTGAACATAACAAGTTTTGGCAGATATGATTGAAATTTGTCAAGCAAACAAAGTAAAGATTTCCAGGTTGCTTTCAAGATTCATTACCATGGAGAGAGAGAAGGTACATTGTGGAGAATTGGCAAATCAACACCTGCACAAGGAGAAACACAGGACTGGGAGTTGCGGTATTCACCACTCACCTAACAGCTGCATGCAAGACAGGAGGACTAACGGACGCCTTGTGCTCACGACTAATCGGGGTTACACTCAAAAAGGCAGGAGTTTCAGACCTCCAGACATGCTTATCTTCCTATGCTCAACATATAACAGCTAGCCAGAGCAAAGAAGGAAACATACTTGATTGATTTCCATCAGCTTGATGATACTACAAATACCCCATATGTGAATGCTGGTTCACTTTATTTCCTGTGTTAGATCCAGAGAGAAAGGAATGATCCCAGGAGTGTTGATTTCACATAGCTCATTAAGACCGGGAACAATGTCAGCAATTATTCTCTCTCTGCTGAAATACAGAGGATATATGTTTGCCTCTGGCTGCTTGAAAGTAAAACCATCACACAAGCAAACTTGGAAATATCGAAATCAAAGAACTTGTGATGCATTGACTTTGACTTGTCATCAGGCAAAATGCCACAAGTAGGTTCCCTGGATGCAGCTGCCAAATGAAGAGCAAGTGTAACACTCACACAACGTATGTGGTTGCAAATAAAGTAGGATGATGGGCAGAGAGAACCTTTCATAGGCCAAAGTTCAGCAAGGTCGGCGAAAGTTTGATGTATCCAATTATATGACAGATATTGTACATAACCATAGCAAAAACAACCATCCATGAGGGGTATCTTTCAAGAACAAATATGGCAATCGTGAAACCAAACAAGCATGAATGGAACAATGGTGGGCAGAAACTAAGTGAACTGTGATTAGATGTTTCTCAATGAAAGAGCAACAATGCGTGGTTGCATGTGAAAACAAAGCAATCAAATCCTGACTACTTCAGAGACGTACAGATACACTTGAACCCCTTTTCAAACGGAGCAATCAACTGTACACGAAGCAGCGGAGAATGGATGTGGATTGTTGATCATAAAAGAATTGGGTAAATTTGCATTGAACAAGTGGTAGCAAGAGCCACTACAGTTATGACAAGATGTGTGTGCTGCCTTCCACTGAGGCCTGAAAATAAACAGTATGTATAGAGGAACAGCAAACAACAAGCACTTGGGAAAGTACACCAACCCGGCCCACTTTCAGCAATGTCTATATGCTATTTAACTTTTGTTAACATTAATCAAGGCTTTGGGGGGAGCTTATCACATAAGATCACGACAGATTAGAGACATAATTAGAATAAAGTTAGACAACTTGACAAATACATATGGGTATTCGAATACCTGGGTGTCAGAGCCTTCATGAACTATTTGGTTCAGATGAAAAAACAATTTTTGAAGGGAAGTGATTAAAAAGATGAAAAAACAGCATTTCAGATATCGACGACAACATGTCAGTGCGGTCTAATGAGGCCGTGTTGAGGTGCCCAGTGCCCAGTGCTCGGCTTGTTAAGAGATATGGTTCTTTAGCTCTTCATGGTTTTACAATGAAGGCTGGCTTGTGTGCTCGATGTAGGTTTACTGGTCATTTATTTTCCCATCCACATCACTCTGTTCTATGATCATCCTCCCTTATTACCGTCACAGCTCCACCACGAAGGGAGGGAGGAGGTTACGTTTTTCACTCCTGTCTGTCTGTTTGTTTAATCAAAAATATATATGATTTGAGCAAGTATGTTGAACCTGTTCGTTACGAGTTTGTTGGTTTGGTTTGCTTGTCTGTCCGCTCACGCTACAGCCCAATCGCGTAAGCAATCATCTGAAACTTTTCGAGATTGGAGTGGCTGTCCATTGCGACAGTCACTCGGAGCGGTCGAAGTGAGGTCAACATCGAAGCCTAAAATTTCTAAAATTGTCAAATTTTATATCCAATTGACTTGAAAATTTGATCAGGATTTTCATATCAGCTCACTGAATTCAACCACATTTATTTTGGAGGTCAATCATTAAGCCAAAGGTCAACAACGCTGTGGATGGTGGTGGAATTTCAAAAATACTCAATTTTTCATACTGATTGACTTGAAATTTGAAAATGATTTGCATATCAGGTCACTGAATTCAACTACCATTTCTTTTTGAGGGTCAAAATTTCAACAGAGGCCAAATTTTCTAATTGAGGAGAGGGGCAATAACTATATGTTGTATATAATATATATATATATATTATATATATTATAATATATATATATATATTTACTATATATTATCACTTATATTTTTCCATATCTCAAAAAAAGGTTGTGGACGGAAGTTATGGAAAAACTAGTGTGATGAGTTTGGTTATTAGATGACTAAGATAGGCATTAGATTTTTGGTTTCAGATGCAGCCCATCAGTGGGAGACAAAGATCTGAGCTGGCTCAGGCGTGCGGCCGAGGTCTGGCGCTCTACGCAAGTGCCATGGTACTTTGTTTCTGTTTTGCGCAAATGTCACTCTATGAGTGATTTTTCAATTTGTTCTGTTTGTGCGTCTCTTTAGTGTGAAAATATATCAAGAAAGTTGTGGACAGATTCGGATGAATTTGGTGAGGGCAGGTTGGGTGTGTGACAAGGACAAATTGCATTTGATTTTGGATTGGAACCGTCTATCTGAAATACTGGACATTTTAAGTGAATAGTGGACACATTGGCCTCTTGGATCAGTTTCATTGGTTTTCCCGACCTGTAGCATACTGCCTGCCTGTACTGCTTGACCATTAGCTTGCTTTCACGCAAGCCTTAGATGTGCTTGGGCCAGGATGATGAGATTATATCATGTTAATGTTATCTTCTCGCCAAATGATGACTACCACTTTTATTGTCGTTAATATTATTAGTTTTAATTAACAATATGCTTTTGGTACAATGTTATCATATTATTTTTGTGTTTATTTTTGTAAATTATGAAAAAGGCCATGCTGCAGAGACTAATTAAGCTGCTCTATACACCTACCATGGGCATGCGGTTTAAACATCTGGAAATTCTTCGGTTCTTTGTAGTTAATTAGCCCAGTCAATCTCAGGAGTCATGGCACGATCATTTTGGTGTTTCATCAACATTTCACATCAGAATGTAAAGTAGAACTCACAACAAAGCATGCGCACGCACCACGTTCGCACGCACGCTTCATCGTTTATAGTAAGTCTTTAAATGGTCTTGAAGAGGTCTTTTGGTCATTGGGGACTTTTTGGTTCTGCAAGATATTTTGGGTCCCTTGTGGACTTTTGGGTCGCTCGCCTGTTTTTGGGGTCTATTTGGGTCCTCTGGCCTTTTTGGTCTTATGGGTCTATTGGGTCCTTGGGAAGTTAGGGTTTCTGAGTCCATTTGGGTGTTTTAGGGACCTCGGGGACTATTGGTGTCATTTGGTATTTTGAGGTGCTTGGGGAACTTTTCATGGTCTGAAGGGTCTTTGGGTCCTTGGGAGCTTTTGGGTTCTGAAGGGTCTTTGGTCTCAGGGTTATTTTGAGGTCATCAGGGACTTTTAGTTATTTTAAGGTCTTGTGGACTTTTTGCGTCTTGGGGTATTGAGGTAATTGGGACTTTAGGTTCCTTAGAGACTTTTGTGTTTGTCAGAGGTCTTATGGGGCTTTGGGGAATTTTGGAGTAATCAAAGGACTTTGGGGTCCTCTAGGGACTTTTGGGTTCCAGGGTCTTATGGATCTTTTTGGGTCTCTGGTGGTTTGTGGGTCTTGAGGATCTTTGAATGTTATTTTGGCGTGTAAGGGTCTTCAAAGGTCAAAGGTGTCTCTGCAGTCAGTGTCTCTTCTTTAATAAAAATTTTTTTTTAATTGAACTGTGAATTCTGTATGACGCCAAGAGATAAATCAACACTTCTGTATCTTTGGAATACACAGCCGTTTTTTTTAAGGATATATAATATATATATATAATATATATATATATATTATATTATATATATATTATATTGTGATAAAATCACCTTAATCGTCACAGTCATTCGCAGTCAGTCGGCTTGGATAATTTATTAATTAGATAAGCATTTCGTATTAATGATTTTTGCTATACTATGATTTCTGTCATTACGGCTCCTGTGCCTTCGTGTCATATTTAATAAAATCATATCCAGATTCTGGCGATACACCAAGAGAGACCATCTTTACCAACATAAGATCCATTTATATTAGATTAAAATAACTGTCATTTTTAAATACATTTAATTTTTTTTGCCTGAGAGTTTTAAATAACACATTAAAGAGCATAAATGGAGCACAACACTTGGAAATTGTAAATCTTGGACTGAATGTTTGATAAACCAACAATTCTGTAAGAATTATTATTATTCAACAGGGTGGTGAAGACCTAACATTATCAAAATAATATTTGTCTTAGACTATTAAAATTACAAACCCAATGAGAAACATGTTCCCGATTATATCTTCGAAGTTCATAATAATCATTCTTTGCATGTTGAGACACATTTGTTAATTCATCTCTCATACAAATAACCACATTATGAATTTTTTAATTTCTTAACAAATTTGATAAGTTCTAAATTTGATGTTATTCTTTATCCGAAATTTTTTAAACCACTCATACAATGTCATTTATTTTATTAGAACGATATAAGTCCATTAGCGCCTTTTCTGTTAATTTTAACACCTGCTGTGGCGATAGAAGAGATGCATATCTCAACAACAATCTCGCTTTAATCAGGCAGACTTTGAAGTTTTTCAGCAACAATCTACAAATGACGCACTTCCACATAATTTGTTTTCTCCAACTCTTGTTATGTCTGTCAAATTCTTTTGAGCGCGGAGTGGCCTTCCTTTCGTTGGCAGATATTTTTTTTTTCACCGCTGCTGAAATACACAAACCGTCCAATCCTGCCCTGCCAGCCCCCCGCAAAGCATACGAAAATAAAGGAATTAAAAATGGGAGAATCCTCCCACTCATCCTCTTATTGAATATTTCTCAAGCATTGGTTTTTGATTTAACTTTAAGTGAAACCAATATCGTTCATGATTTTCATCCTGTTCTGCTGTGAGCAAAACATTTCAATTATTAACTGCTCCTTTTTCCTTTGAATTTGTATTAACTTAATCATACAAGGCTTTGATGTTTGAATAGCAAGATGAATAGTTTATCGAAAAAGGATGATCTTGATTAATCATTACCCCATTTGGCACTAGTTACGCCACTCATTTATTTATCAAACCAATAAATATGTGAGACTAATTCATAAACACCATTATCTGTATTATTCTGCAATTTCTGTTGTCTTCAAAAGCAAGACAATATGTATCATCCAACTTCTTCACTCTCTTCTCTTTGCAATGTAAAAGGAAGTATCCACTCATTGACTTTATATTTTCCTTTTGAACACTTCAGGTCAATCGCATAGGATTGTATAGCAGACTTAAATGCTGCCATATCGCAAATGGGGTTCTTTATTTCCATTGCTTTCAACACCTTTTGGGTAGACTTGTATGCTCGAGCATAATCATTTTTTCCCAATTAATTTCCAATCTATCTCGTGGATAAATGTTCCATCTGGAGAAACGCGAAGTTGTTTCACCATTGCAATTAATCACTCAATGCATTATTCTTATCAGAAGCAGTAATCACCATCTGTTTTAAAATAATTGAGCGCAGATATTGTGTCTTCTCCAGAACACCCAAATTCCACGTGTAAGTGGTTTTGGTTCAGTTTAATGTGTTGGCATCTTCTTTTAAGGTATAAACATTGAGTGGCTTCTGTGAGTTAGTTCGATTCAACATCTCTTCGTTTTAAAGATTAGGAGTATATCACTATATACCAACTAATTTCATCGCAATTAGAGG
The DNA here is from genome assembly GCA_035128595.1 of Eptatretus atami. Classification (NCBI taxonomy): domain Eukaryota; kingdom Metazoa; phylum Chordata; class Myxini; order Myxiniformes; family Myxinidae; genus Eptatretus; species Eptatretus atami. Next base: position 148,462,709 of record CM068957.1, on the reverse strand, counting down.
AATTTATTCTGAGCAGCAAAGAGCAATTAGCCACACCCAAAAAGAGCAATTCTATTTCAATTATCCTTCCTTTGGGCAGTTGAAATTCTAATTTTCAGACCATACGAGAACTTTATCATGATCACAAATCCAAATATATCTTTGAAGAGGAATGCCACAGTAAAACTATTACCTGTTTTTGTATCTCATTATACATTCCTTTCCTTTGACGTATTCCAGGCGTCGGTTTGTCCCGTTGCCATATCAGGAAATAAAAACCTATAAAACCTTCGACAGCCCCCTTTCCCATTGTATCACTAAATGAATATAGTGTAAATTTCATCATTTTAGATGTCGCAGAGACATAATCAACTGATTCAACTTCTTGTGTTCCAATATACAAATGAACACTATCAAACATTTTCCAGAAGAAATCATTTACGCAGTGTGGCGTTTGTGTTATTCCCAGCCTTAGTGAATGTAAATTTACACAACAAGAAACTTTCGGATAGATTCAATGATTATTTATTTCAAAACTTTTTGTTCCATTTGTATTCCAGTCTATTCCAGTTATGGCATTTACCTTGAAGTAATCTTCTTTTTTAGTGGAGTTTGAGATAAGAATGGTATCATCCGAATCATAGATACTATCAATTGCTTCCATACTTGT
>CM068957.1:148431445-148455913 GCA_035128595.1 Eptatretus atami | reverse complement strand
GGGTTGAAACAGAAAATGTCCAAAATAGGGAATGACTCATAAAAAATTTATGAATGACGTCATGTATGATCATATGTGAGTAATTTCCATCTCTATGATCCCTGTTTCATTCCCACCAAACAGAGTTCCGAAAACGCTGCCTAGTTTCGAGCGTAATTTTTATAGGCATTCCATTAGCGAGAATTTTAACTCATATCTTTTTTTCTAGAAAAGATTTCAAATCGGAGATGGTTACTGTTCGCGCAGGGTATTGGTTACATATATATATATAAATATATATTTATATATATATATTATATATATATATATATATAATAAATATATATGCCAAGTTTCAGGAAGTTTCGATGAAAACTGTAGGCTGCGAAACAAACAAGTCCACAAGAAGAAGATGAAGACAACAACGTGAGAAAAGACTTAGAGATCCTCCACGAGGATGTAAAAAGTTGGAGGATAAAATGGTTTTAAGCACAGATTCACCGAGAAGTTAAACGAATTTTCCTCAATAAATTTTATTTTAAGCAAAGTTTGTTATATAAGTATGGTGAATACAAGCTACTGCGATGGTTGTAACAAATATAAATAAGAAAAACACCTTCAAACCAAAAAACACACATTCAACTTCTTCAGACAAATACTCCACTTGACCAAGAAACAAAACATGTGATAATGATAATGAATTCTTTAAAAATTTTATAAAAACACCTTCAATCACGCAAACACATGACAATGAAGAAGGAAGGTGCCACTAAATCTCCATTGAAAACACTGATGTGTTATTCTGATACTGAAAACATGATAAAAATAAATTGTTTCGCTTTCAAGACCCTGAGCCATCCTCAATCATGGGCTGTATGTGGTGAAACAATTATTGAAACTATAATTAAAAACACATTAAGCTTAAATGAAACTTTTAAGTTTATGTGGAGTAAAATGAATATGGTAGAGAAGGCTATGAAACTACTCCCTATATGAGGACAAACCCTGCACTTCATCTCATCATTTCAAGATTTTTTAGATGTGATGTTTACGATGAACTCCAGAGACAAGAACAAGATGTTGAATAACAACTGTATAAGGTTGTGGATTTCGTTATCATTACAAAAATACTTTTTAGATGTACACATCTAAAATCAGCCTCCCTCAAGCTTCTTCTCATATTGATTTACCAAAGAGATAAACTAAAGAAAGCGGTTGTTAATATTCAAAACAAAGATAATAAATGTTTTCTATGGTCTGTTCTTGCTCACTACATTCTCCACAATGGAAACCTAAAAGGGAACATTATAAGAAATAGAGAATACATTAAATGTTTAAGATTAAAAGTTCCAATGTCATTGAGAATATCCCAATTGAAAAAATGAATAATCTATCTGTTCATGATCTATTAACGAATACAAACAAAGTTCATATTAAAATTTCAAACAACTATAAAAATGATGAACACACATTGACTTTCTCAATTTACTTCAAAGAAAATCCACATTATCTCTCATCAAAAATTATAAAGATTAACCAAATCAAACTATAAAGAGAAATGTAAAAATATACCTTGTAAGAGAATGTCTCAACTACTTTCATACAAAAGATGATTAACTCAACATTCACAATATTGTAGTAATCATAAACCAACCATAATCAATTTACCAAAGCAGGTTCAAACCTATCTTTCAACGATTTTAACAAATGTAAAAACATCCGTTTGTGAATATTGCTGATTTTGAAAGTATCCTTGAAAAGATAGATACTGTTTCTCCAAATCCAATAAATCATACACAAATAAATATCAAAAACATACTCCTTGTGTTCTCTGTTATATATCAAAATCATCTGTTGGATATGAATACAACAAGTTAGAACTTAATAGGGAGAAGATGCTCAAGAAGTTTGCAAGACGATTGAAAACTGCAATAAGACGGAAGAGAAACAATGGTTAAAACCTATAAACCAATGTCATAAACAAAGGGAAGAAAAAGGAATTTAGAAAAAAAGTATTTGTCCTACTTGTGAGGAGAAAATGAGGGAGAGGTCAAAGTTAGGGGATCATTGTCATCTTACTAGAAAAATAAGAGGTCCAGCCACCCCTGTAATCTAATTACAGCCCCAAACTTTATTCCTGTCTTTCTTTAGCAAAAACGCTCATTAGAACACATCTATTATAAATGAACTTAAAAAGACATCTTGAAATATCTGCCATTCCTAACACAGATCAAAAAATATCTCATTCACAAAAAAATTCATACATTCCCCATAACCATATCAGATTCTTGACACATCAAGTTTATGGCAAGCCCATATCTAACTTTGCATAAATATTAAAAACTTACCAAATCTTAAATCACATTCTCAAATCAAGAAGTGATTGATCTCTATCACAAAGGGAAGATATCCGATGACACATGGATCATTTGAGAAGTTAAAAGAAACACAACTTCCTCTCGGAAAGTTTCTATAGCAAGTTGAATAAAACTCATATTTCCGATAAGATTAACACAAGCTAAAAAGGATTGGGAGAAGTTTAATATAAAGAATCTTGGAGATTATCTGATATGTATCTATCTGATGTATGTTATTGGCTGATGTGTTTGTAACTTTTAGAACAGTCGTCATAATAAAAATTCTTATGGATAGACCCCACTCACATTACACAGCCCCGGGTTTGGCTTGGATACTAGTTAAAAATGACAAAGCAGAATTGGAATTAATCAGCGATATAGATACGCTTTTAATGAAAGAGAAGCTAAAAGAGAGAATATCTCAAGTATGTCCAAGAGATATGCGAAAGCAAATAACAAATATCTTCCTGATATAAAAAGAAGAGACAACCTTATCGATGATATGTACTAACAATTTGTAGTGTGGGCTATTCTCAATCTTACCTTATGGAAAACTTAAATGGCTTCAAGAAAAACATCATGAAAATTTTACAAGACATGTGGCTCCTCTCAAAAAGAATTGATGAAGCTGAAGTTGGATATTATTTTGAGGTGATTAAAATATCCAGAAGAAGCAATCAACAAACAAAGACCTACTTGCCCCTGATAAAGAAAGACCAAAGAAAAGATGGTAAGTGATTACCAACAGTCATTAATATAAAAGGTAAATCTCCAGAAAAACTACTTCATTAAATGATAATGATAGTTATGTTTTGCATCAAAGAACTGAGACAAATTTGTCTGCTGGGTAAGAGTGAGGAAAAACATCGATTTTGAAATTCAAACAAAGTCATTGGTTAAAGAAGTATATTGATTTATACAAAAAGGAGACCAAAGCAAAAACAGATTTTGAGAAGGACTTTTACAAATAATGAATAATGCTGTATTTGGAAAGACTATGGAAAATGTTGGGAATTGACAAAACATAAGACTTGCTACATCTTGGAAATAGGCTTCAAAATATAATAGATAAAGTTTGAGTGAGCTGAGGTGTTTAAGAGAACTTTTATGCTATTCATGAAAAAAGAGAGTATTGAAATGGATAAACCTATTAATAGGAACATCAATCCTTGACTTGTCAAAGTCGTTCATGCATGACTATACTATAAAATTTAAATCAGGTATAAGGATAATGTGTCATTGTATATATGGAAACAGATAGTTTTTATATTCGAAATAAGACAAGTGATGTATAGAGGATATGATGATAATATGATATATATGATACAAGTAATTATAACTCAGGATGTGTGTTGTTCATCAAGAATAAAAAAGTTATTGTAAGTTTTTAAGGATGAATTGGGTGGGAAGGTCATGAGTGAATTTAGAGATTGAGATCAAAGTCTATGCTACGTATATGATAAAAACACATGAAATGTGTGATAAGAAGCTAAAGGAATAAAGAAAATAATCAAGGAAACAATAAACTTTAAACATTATAACAACTGTGAACCTAAAAGAAGGAAAGTACAGAAAAATGAATACAATAAGAATTATAAACATCAATACAGAAGAGATAAATAAAAGCTTTAGGAGCTTTTATGATAAATATATATATAAAGAATGGAATCAATATCCTCCTTATAGGTTATAAATAGTATAAGATATTGGGTTGGGAATTTTAACAGCCTACCGCCGTCTTTTTTACTGATAATAAGGTAGAACCAAGCAATAAACCAAACCAATGAGTGGAGATGTAATTACATCAGCCTTGTTTGATTATAATCATCAGCTGATTATATTCAGCCTGGTATTTAAATGGAAACATAAAGAATGTGAGAAATATCAAAATAAGTCTCATGAAGAAATAACCGGTGTAAAAGTAGATAAGACAAATAAGCGGATAAATTTAATGACAAATAAGTGGAGGAGTAAAAAAAAAATATCCTTGAATGGACTGAAACTTGATGTTTATCAATTGAACAATGGAAAAACAATTTACTACAATCTCAAAATGATATGTGGCTCAGGAGGTGGTCAAAAAAGTATTAAGAGAAGTTATCATTTCCTTTCTGCTCAACAAAGACACTTATTCCAAGAAGCAAGTTCAAGTTAATTCTCGTGAATACTCGATGGAAATGAATGTTATAAAGAAAATTAAGTTATCCCCTAAAGTAGAGCATGGACAAATATCGTGTGTCCTCATCTTTGAGTGGAATGAAATATAAAGGGAAGAAGTGCTTTAATCGTAAGTCTCAATCTCCATAGTCTCAATTTACATTGCTTTTAGAGGAAGGAAGGGGGTGAGAAAACGTCTCAATTTACATTTGCTTGTATGGGAGGAAAGGGGATATAATAGGGGAGAAAATCAGTCTCCTATTTCGGCTTTGGGGCTTGAGTCAGAAAGTTTCTCTTTTTCCCCATCTGCCAATGGATGCCTTAGCAACCCCATTTATCCTCTACTGAAGAGTAGTACGACAAACAAACCCACAAACAAACAAACACTAGTCCGTGAATTATAATAAGGATGCCCAATCATTTCTCACCCGTATTGGTGAGAACCTATTGAAAGACATATGGGTGTGTGACGTCCCAGAAAACCCATTTATCATCGACGGAGGTGTGGGAAGTGAACTGTAAACGCAGAGTGAAGCGCTGGATCGATGAATTTACCAGGCAGAGGAAGAGAGACACATGGTTCCAGGAGGTGTAATAGGTAGAAAGGATACAAGGAAAATATTGTTTTTGATGGATTTTTTGAAGATTTGGTAAGATTCGTGAATGATAGGTGGCACGAAGAAATCGTGAAGGTCATGAGAGAGCGGGTCAGCTCAAGTAAGAAGAAAGATGTGTGCCGGAGAAGGTGAAAGAAAAAGAAGAAAAGAAGAAGAAGGAGGAGGAGGAGAGGAGATGGGTATGGGTATGGACTTTTTTTTCATTTAAATGACAAGAAGCAGAGTGTTATTGGGAGGGATGGGGGACGTTGGAAAGTGGGGAAATTGGAATGAAGGAATGAAAATCAGAAAAAACGATCGTACACCTCGAGGGGAAGGTTGGTGTGGCCCAAAACCCGTAAGAACAAGGTCGATCGAAAACTCACAAAATAGCACGATTTTTTAAACAAAACCGAGCTAGGAACACACAGTAACATGTAGGTGAGAAAATAAAACGTTAAAACGCACATATAACAAGTGTAAAATTTAACTTTGAGAAAGTCGGAGAGACCCCTGAGAGAACCTGGCATTGCTGCAAACCCAGAACCAGAATCTTTTCCGTTTTGCCTCCTCTTCGCTTTGCCTCCTTTGAACTTGCCTCCTCTTCGCTATGCAGTTTTTCCATCAACGGTCAGGGATTCCTCATGTTTTGCTCTTCAAACACGCTCTCTCTTAGCTTTACACTTCTTTAAAAACTCAGCAGGAACATTCATAGCACTGTTTCGAACTTCTTGAGGTCACTGATAAGCCTATTCAAGTTTGAAACTCAACATCACAGTGGCTTTCTGGCTTCAATGACTCGGTCTGTTGTTATTTCTCCGAGAATTTTCAGCCAAATTGCAGACATGCTGAGCAGATGAATGAAGAGATATACTTGATGGCACCATTCACATCATTGCTTGTTTTAGAGTGAGATTCATGTAGGAGTTGTTCCAAGCCTCTTGTAACCAGGGAGGTGAGCTGCAAATGGTCGAACACTATCAACAAGATCTGTCTATCTTGCGCTTGGAAATCCATGCAGAGGACCCAACTTGTTTTGCAGTATCCTCCACCACTGAAGGCTACGGAAAATAGTTGTACATTGTCTGAACAGTTCCAAAGAATGTTCTGCTTCAAAACAGTGAGCCATTGAATCTGCACCACATCGGATCAATGTATGACAACCAAAAGTGAAAACATGCACAGAGGGTTCTTTTCAATGATGTGTTTGATACCCATTGTATTTCCACCTGTTTGCACCATTGTCATATCCTTGCCCACATCAATCAATTAAAGTAATCTTCTCTCCTCCAGTGTTTGAGAATCATGGAAGCAATCTGTGCTCTGTCTTCCAACAACAAACAAAGGTCAAACGTTCATGAAACGTTTGCTCTTGACTGAGATATCTGAGGATGAATGTTGTTTGTTCTGTGTGACTGGCATCTGGTGTTACATCAACCCGAACAGAAAAATACTGAGAATTTCCTGTTCAATCCAGTATTAAACGATGAAACATGGTCAGCACAGAGATCTATAAACTCCTTGTGTTTCAGCAGAAGAGTGGGGCCTGCATTCGCTCTCTTCTGCTGTGACACTGACCATTGTGATATGGTGTTGTATAAGGAAATCATAATGTGCTAAAAGCTCCATTGCACCAAGAAAATTCCACTTGTGAACATTTCCAATTGTTTGTGATGATCCACGGAAAGCAATTCCTCTCACCGAGGAAGAGCACAACATCGATGACCTTGTTTGTAGCTTCTTCCACTTCCAGCCTAAGCATGGTATTCTGTTCGATGAGGTCACAACTCCAGAAGTGTGTTTTTCGCCATCTTTAAAGCTCATGCCAAGCAATAGAACATGTCGGTGTGCAAGGCTTGTTCATGCAGGGAGTCTGTCCCACAGTTTGTTCCATCATTCAGTCCGACTACTCCGAGCTGTGGGTGATTGCCGGGCTGAAGTTGAAGGATGTGAGATCATGTGAGAATAGTCTGCATGGCAAACAATACAATCTCGTTTCGTTTTGCTAAAGACAAACCCCTCGATGACTGCCAGTTTCACCATCAGCATTTTGAAACTTAAGATAGTGTGGAAAAATTTAACCCTGTCCATTCCTAGAATTTTTTTCAATATTCCGGGCCTCCTCTCGCATAATTTCTACTTCTGTCTGGGTTGAAATTTCAGGGGACTTAGCTGATGTCAAAGTTTCCACAATGGAATTTGAGGCTGCTCTCACTGTTCTCTGAGAGTTCATGACCTTGTGCGAATACCACCATCGCTTTTCTCTCTCTGTTTCACTTTCAATTCCACAAATGCATTGTTATTTTATATCAACAATAGCATTTCCACCTTGAGATTTCTCACAAATTGTTTCCATCACTTATGGAATAGTAGGTCTCCAGTCACTGATGAGAGCTACGCTCTTAATTACACCGACATGGAACAGAGTACGAGAGCCTTTCTGTGCTTCTTTATCTGCTTCTTTATCTGCTTTATGCTATGCATGCAGATCCCATGCTGCTAATGTTTTATGGTTTTGGAGTGATGAAGGAGATACACACACTGACACAAACACACACAAAACAAACACACACAAACAAACACAGCACAAACACACACGCAAAACACACAACACACCACACAACACACACACACACACTGCCTTTATTAGTATTGAAAGAAGAGAAAGCAACAACATTTCTCGAGGTTACTGTCTGAAAAAATAAATATGCTGAGGGGGGAGGAGGAAGATGGGGAGGGGGTGAGAGGCATGATTTTGACTCAACCACAGCCTTATACTATTTAACTGATTTTCTCTGCACATAACAATTTAAGAAATAGAGAAGGCATTTGCTAAGAAAACTTAGCTGTTTATGAGTCATATCAAGAATCCAGCTACATGCACCTGTATGTTTGATGATGTAATGATTCATACCTTGATTCGTTTGTAATATTTGTGATATTTGATATGAAGCAGACGGAGCGTCATCATGTCAGTCTGGGAATGGCAACTCAAACAGCACAATCTCTGGTGCATGCCAACTCGATAATCATGACATGTGTAAGGCTATGACTGTTGTAACATTCATGAAGAGTTAAATGTAGATAGGTGCCGATGTTGATCTTCAAGGAGGATAGAAATTAAACCCATTATTGGTGAATAAAGTGACGTATTATTTTAGTATTTTAATGTTTCACATGAGACGGGGAAGATCACTCTTAAACACATAACATTCTTGAAGTCACAAGAGACCAGAAAATATTGGATTTGTTAAATTTCATTTGAATTAGAATAGAAGTTCCTTGAATGTTTCCACTTTGAGATAAAAGGAACATTTTGTAATGTCTCAGAGCTAACTATATTAAGTCAATAACCTATTTGTGAATAACCAAAAAAAAACATGAATGTTAGTGATTGGATGTCATTGGGTAGACTGGCTTATTGAGTCATTTTGAAGAAAGGGGAAGAGGTCAGTATGGCTGATACAGGGTGCTTCTTATGAGGTTACACAAACTACAGTGATGGTGACATTTGGCAAAGTCAGGGCAAGGATGACAGAAAAGACCAGACCTTTCATACTTGAACCAAGGGCAGTCATTAATTCTATCTTTTACAAGCATCGAATAGGTTGTTTATGTAGACATGACAATGTTCGCGGATGATATTTAGTGATTTATAAACTGCGAAGTGACTCTTCAGTCCATGTCCTTCATGCTCAACATCGTGAAACTTCAAGGTCAGAACAACAGGATTTTGCCTCCATCTTGGCTCCCCTCTGTGCAGAAAGTGTCGATGAGATCAACTAGCCGCACGACTGTTTGTTCATTTGAAAGTGGCTGAAATAAGGGTGGGGGTATGAATGGTGTTCTATTGGCTTCCAAGAAATACAGCGGAAGCCCCACGTTCGAAGAAGAGTCGTACTCATGCAACTCTGTTCTTCGCTTCCACATTACCATATTTCCATTTGTCAGTTCTTCACTCATTGCAATCCTCTTGAACTCAAACAAGAAAGCTTCAAAATCCAGATAGCTCGCTGGGGCTGCTGGGGCTCCAGTACAGCACGCATCCTCGAGTTACGACATCAGTGCCAGTGTGTCACAAGAACCTCTTGTTCTTTCAAACTGTTTTGGTGACTGAAAGTCTGTTTTAGTAAATACCCTGTGCTCGCGAAGCGAAAGTGCGGCAAACGATCGGTAACATAGGAATGTCGTACATACGTCATACGTGTCTGCATTTAATTAAGCGCGTACATTAAAAACTGTTCAGCAGAGGAAATGGAAACTACCATGTTACATGACCATGTGATAGTTGTCAACTCTTTTGAGGTGATAAATAGGCCAACGGTCAACCTAGGCCATTTCTAAAATCCCCAATTTTCAACTGAAGACTTGAAATTTCAAGATAATTTTGCATACCAGGTCACTGAATTCACCACCAAGTATTGATTATTTATTGGAAAAGTAAACTTTATAATTAACTTTCTGCAGAGCAGACAGCCTTTTGACTTTCAACATATAATTTGAAAATACTTTGTAAAACATAAAGAATCCTTAAAAAAAAAACTCTCAATCTATCATCCATTTATTAAGCAGAAAATGTCATCTACTTCTTTCTTTTCCATGCAACAACAACCTTTTCAAATATTGTGTATTTTAACTTTTCTATTGTAAGATTTTTCATTGATGTCGAAATCACTTGTTTAATAAATCAGATCTTTTCTTACAAACTCCTCATCTATTTTCTCTAACTTCTCTTAGATTTTCTTCTCTTCAATACTTTATTCATTGATAACATAAAAAATGCATTACACCTATTCCTACAAATTACCAGAGTTGCCACATTACCAGAGTTAATCCATTCAGTATGTTTCTTTTGAAATAATTTCATCCTCTAATAATCATCTTTTCAAATCAGCTTATTATATGCTTCACCATCTTCCTCGTCATTATTATATCATCAGGATGTTCACTATTATCAGCATCTTCATCTAAAAAACTACTTTTCATAACTAACATTTAACATAAGCTGTCCATATCATAGCTGTCTTCTGGACACAGTTCCCACCAGCAAATTCATTAAAATCTTCAGATGTGTAATAACTCATATTAAGGAAAAAACTAGTGTTAAATTCTGTAATAACACTTGTATCCAATGGTAAAGTATTAATCCATTCTCCAATATATTCTTATCAACAATCCCAATACGTTCTATTTATTGTTCTGAATATATCTGATGCTTATAACATATAATACTATTGATCTTCCGATACTCATGTCTTTAAAACTAAACAATCATAATAATCTTGAAATTTCTAGTGTCTGAATCCATTCTTCTAATCCCTTTCAACGTTTAATCACGTTTAGAACCACTATACTTGTAAGCATAAAATTTTTGCTCTAAATCCTACAAATTACCTCATTATCTGCCTCCAAACTCATCTTCAAATATTCCAATACTTTTTTGCTTTTTGGAGAAAATAGTCGATTCTCTTTTTCATAGTTGCTTGTGTCATCAATGTTTATGTCCTTCAATCACTCATAAATATCCTCTGTCTTGATATCCAACTTAAAACTGTCTGAATCCATTAAAGTAGATTAACTTTTTCATCATAGTCTTCTTAAGTGTTTTGGCGAAATAATCATACATCATCCATTGGACAATTCAAGAACTGTTGTTCCGACATAAATATGTTTATCATCAACAATGCTTCCTCCCCATATAAATAGCACAAAAGTTCTCAGAGAATGTCTCTACTCATTTAAAGTTGGGTCTTGTAATTAATTTAAATGCTCGTTTCCAAGATGTAGTAAGTCTTATTTTGTCTGTTCTTCCATATTTAATCGTCTTGCCAGATACAGCATTTATTCGTCATTTATGGAAGTCCTTCTCAAAGTCAGCCAAAGCAACTATTCACATCTGAGTATGAAGTCGATATTTTTTTAGCCAATGACTTTGATTAAACTTTTGACCTCTGAATTTCTTTATTCTCAATCCAGTTGACAGAATTGCCTCAGGTTTCTTTAGTGTAATACATATTGGCTTATCATGTAATGTAGTTCAAAGCTATTCTGTTGGTGTCCATGCCGAGAAGAGCTAGTAAGAAATGATTGTTGATAATTGCTGAGCCATTGTTTTTTGGTTTTCTTTATCGTTTTATTTTTATTTTTGACAATAGCTTGCCTACAAAGAGTTACGGAGCATATGGTAACTCTTTGTGAGCATGTGGGTTCTTCTGGATATTTTAATCCACTTCAAAGTAATATCCAACTTTTGCTTTCATCCAATTCTTTCTGGGTGGATAATGATATTTTAATATTCATTCTATAATGTCTTCTCCTACACCAAATGAAGCCTCCATATGGTAGAGCTTGAGATATGCCCATCCATAGAGATTGTTAGCAAATAATACAGAAATAATAACTATATTTGAACGCAGCAATAAGTCAGAGATGAATTTATTGTTTGCTTTCGCTATTCTTTTTAACAGACTTGTGATATTTCTCCGTTTTAGCTTTCTCTATCATCAACAGCATATCTGCTCAGAAGTTAATGAGAGGTTGTTAGTCATCTTTAGCTATGACTCCAATCCAGAACTAGGAGCTGTTAATAATGAACGGTCTAATCCATACAAATCCATTCTGAAGACATTTCTGAATGGCTTCAAATACATCAGCAATAACAAAACTATCATCTTAAGTACATTGTGCATGTTGATAGTCTCTCAACTAAATCGAGTTTTATTCAGCTCATATGTGAGAAGCTTTCCTTTGAAGAGAAGTTGTGTTTCGTTCAAAATCTTTCCAAAGTTGTCCACATATCAATGGGTAAAACCCTTGTCGTGATAAGAGCACAAACTGTTGCTTGCTTCAGCTGACACTGTTAGAGACATATCAGGTGATGGCCCCATGGCCCATATTTGTACTTTGACTTATTAAAATCATCAATTGCATTAACAGGTTCTGGATTTTCAAACCTTTGCTGGCTGCTTCAAATTGTGTGTCTCCAAACCGTTTGTCTTCCATTTACGATTGGTTACCAGCAGCCTGGCCTTGCCAAAGAGCTTATTGCAGGCTGTTATGAATTCCAGTGCGTAGTGTCAACAAGTCTTGGAGAAACACAAAGGATGCTCCGTTTATGAATATGTTGCCGGTGCTTCCTGCTGTACTGAAGCGTGAGGAAAGCTGCTGTTTGTTTGCTAATTTCCCCGAGGGCTTAGGGAGGGGGAAAGCCCATTTACGGTTGTTTCTTCTTGTCTTGATCCGCTCGAATATGTTTTAAATAGCTGGCATTTTGGAGAATGATTCTCGGTGATTCGGAGGCTTGACCATGTTGTCGAGTTTCTGCACCCATCTCCGCATGCGTGTGTTCCAAATAAACCGCACATTCGAGTATCCTCAGTTGACTCACCTAATTCCGGCCGGGATGAAGGTCATCACAGAATGCGACACTTACTTGTTCCTCTTCATTTAAGAAATTACTTGGAATTGGATATGCTTTAAAGACTGGATGCTAAGGTGGATAAAATTATTTGCATAAATTTGCATGACAGAAAATCTAAATTATTTTTTTGAGTTGTTGGGATTGATTTTGAAATGAGAATGTAACTTCCTCGGTCGTTGGTAGAATGACAGATATGTCCCCAGGTTGTCTTTTAAGGTCTCGCTTATGAATAAATGTGTGTATAGTAGCAGTTCCTCTATTTAACAGTAAAGATGCAAGTTCAACTTTTGGTTCTTCCTGATTCATCTGACAAAGATAACAAATGTTGGATGTTCTTAAACTCTTTTTCCCATATCTTGTTAATTCATTTGTCTTAAATTTTTGCATGACTTTGGTTAGTGAATGACAAGTCGTTTTCTCAATGTTTTAACAAACGCTTGAAGGGTTCTTTCCTCTGTAACATTTCTAAATTATGTATTTTGTCGCCAACAGCATGATTTGATATAATTAATAGGAACCACAAGAGTTATGCTTTTGATATGGCTTGGTGAAAGGATTGATTATTTTGGAGAAGTATGTGTAATCTTTTGAAAAATGCCTTTCATACTCTGTGCAGAGCATTAGTGCGCTGAAGCAGTCCCTTGCTATTGGGCACATTCCTGGATGGTTTCGCCCTCGGACACAGGATACCAGCAACCTGCACCATTTTTGCCGACTCGAAGGATGACAGGCAGTCAACCCCACCTGGTATTAATTCAACAGCAAGTGGATTTGAACTCAGAATCTAGGATCCAAGCCCACCACCTTACCATAAGCCACACCAGCATGCATTCTCTATACTAACCATTAGTTCTGCTGAAATCTTAAACATTTATTGGCAAGGGTTTATTCTGGATGCTTTGCCACTATACATAGGTAACTCAACTAAGTTGCAGGAAGTTGAAACTTAGGGTGCTGCACAATAGCTGCCTACTCTTCGCAAGGGACACAATGGATTTTAACGTTGACGCCCTAAATGCCACCAAGAATCACACCCATTTAACATTTCATGCGATGATGGGCACACAGTCTCTCGCTGCCTGCGAAACACCAGACGAGAATTTATAGCTGGGTCAAGTTCAAACCAGGAACACACTCAAGGAACAATGTGCATACCTCTAGCTGATCCTTCCAGCTCTTTATATTTGTCTGTAGTCCATAGTGAAGGTAAGCAAATTGCTACAAACACAATTGATTTTGTATTATTCTTTGTTTCCCTGAGGCCAATGTAGCCATTCTTGTCTCTACTTAGCCCTGCTGAATGTGACAGGCCTGAAAAGGAGATCGCTGCACCCCATGTATGAAGAGCAAAGGAGGTTAAAGCAATTGCGTTCACAACGTCTGCTCTGTTGTCTGGCTAAAAAGACATCAGTCAATGATCGAGCGAACTGCACAATTTTCAATTGAATTAATATTAAACACTGTTAGACACGAATCAGAACACAAACTGCAGTTACAGTACCTGGCTCTGAATGGCAATTGTTATGCCTCTCATCCTGATGCAAATGCACACAGAGTAAGGAAATGCTCATATCTGATCTGGCAGTCAAACCAAAACTGAAATTCATTCCAAACGGAACCTTATGTTTTTCGGGACATCCATAAATTGACATACACACAGGCACGAATAACTTAGTTACATGTAAATAAGGTGGTGTAAAAGACGGTGCATCAGTGAGGTTTAAATTCTGAAGTCAAATGTGTGTTTTGATTTTTCTACAGCCTTTTAAAACTTTATTTTTTTGATTGAATAATATTATGAACACTGTAGAACACAAATCGCCTTGTTTGCACTTCCCAAAACTTTCCCAGTTAAGTAAAAAAGTACTTCCGGCAAAACTTTACACTTTCTCGAACAATCAAATTTGCACATGCTCTGGGGCGGAAGTACATCGAGAATCAACAAGAATGGTGGTTTGCTTTCAGATTCAGATCTTGCTCGAGAAATATAATTGTGCATGAAAACAAGGCAAAATTGAAAACCCTTCCCATGCCCTTTTTCTCAAGACTGCATGGTGTAAAGTGTTCTGTGAACTCTTCGTTATTATTATTCATTCTTAAAAAAAAATTATTATTGCAATATTTTGTTGCGATACTTTTATTTATTTATTTATTATTATATCTTCATCAACTTATTTAATATTTATTATTTTGCATTATCTTATTATTTATAATATTTATTCATATTTATATTATTCCTCTATTGTATCGTATTAGTATTCTTGAAAAAAAAAATATATTATATATATAATATATATATATATAATATACACTACACACACACACAACAAATACTGGCATAATAGGGACCATTCACTTAGCCAAAGTTTAATCAAAGACAGCATTTGCACTTCACAAATATAGTGTTACAGGCCATGCGTTAAACGATGTACTAAGAGGGGTTATCCTCATTTCTCCTCGGAAAAACCGGACCTGGGCCACAGCTCAACAATTAACTCCGGTGTGTTGGGTTTCCTTAACAACCATGAGCGCCAATTCAGTAAAGCACGAGATCCAGGTCACCGTCTAATTTCCCATTTTAACTAGAGTCACGTGGCCTCATGACCGGGAATACGGTCTCGGCGATGCACCAAATCTTATTTGTTAGATCTTAAAGTAATCGGCTGAGCGTTTACTGCTGGTGCACGCCGACTCTGACAGGTTAATTAGTTTGGAGTTATAATCCTCCGTCTGTCTAGGTTTGGACAATGTTGGATCAATGGAAGGAGATGATAATCACGACAGGCTTGAAATGTTCAACAAATGAATTTATTATAAAGAAAAAATATTCAAAACTGAAGACTTTTATTTCCTGTCGTTAATTGGTGAATTCAAATCAAAAGTTTCACCCTATCAACTAAATAATCCAACAAATAAGAATTCAAGAAGCATTTCTCGAAAAATCGACAAATAGCAGAGCTTATCACTTGCCTGACTTCACAATTAAATATAGACACGGTACCCAGCATACATTCAGGGGAAGAATAATTCCGGTCTCGAGCTTACCAGGCAGAAGTCCGGCTTGTTTCCTACTAAAATACCCAAAATGTGTGAATGCCTGCCCTCAGATCTACCCACTCCAAAACTGAGCCTCCTCAGCCGGCTCGTTTCCGTCTGCAGCGCCCTGCCTTCGTCGTGCACCCACTCTCAAACAGGCTCGAAAACACCAATCGACGTCACGTTGTCACCCCCAGGAACCAGGTATGCCAAGAACAGGTAGCCAAGTTACAGGTAGCCAAGAAGCAGGACACGCAAGAGCCAGTACACCAAGAGCCAGGTACGGCCAAGAGCCAGGGTTACAAGCAGAACCAGCAGGAACCATCAACGTCACCAACCGCTGTTGCTGCGTCTTCCACAACCATCATGAGCTGTCACCAACTGTCAGCAGGATCTCTCAACAACTTCAATAGGCCAGTCCTACCACTTTCTAGATGGACCAGTGTTGGGTGGATCCTCAACACGACTTCAGAGCAAATGTAGCTGTCTATTGCACATCGCTGCAATGAACTCCCCCTGTCCACTCCGGGTCTTCCTCTCCCACCATCGAACGAGACGCAACTCCCCAATCAAACAGGCCCTGGCCCACAACCCTGTTTGGGCGGACGAAATGCCCAAGAAAGAAGCCACTCAGCAGAAACTGAGCAGAAACATGAAGTGCCCACAAACTTCAATGGGCAAATTATCCCCCTCTTTGTTCATCCTTGGACACAAAGAAGAGCTGGTTATATCACGAGCACTGATGGGTGTCAATTGCCGAATGGAAAGGGTGGATGTCAAACGTCGATGAAAGATGGTAAGGTGTCGAAATCATATCAAAAAAGGTGGATGTCTGAGGTAAATAGCTCCGAGACCACAGCCATGTTTGACTCATCAGACATGAATGTTCAGGAAAAGCTTGCGTCTGTGATTAATGACTCAAATGTCCCATAAGTCCCAATGTGAAAAACGATATCCAAATTAACAATAAAAAAAAACAATGTGTCAAAATCGTGTATTCCAAGTCCAATGTGAAACGATTATCCAAAATAAAATGTGTCAATAAATCGTGTATTCAAGCCAATGTGTCTTGATGGAAAGGATAGAACGAGTCTCCGTTTGGCTAACGGCAATCTAACACGTGTACGAAACGTGAACACTCATGCAGAAATGAAACGGATGTAAACATACCGTCAATAACGTGTTGTAAAGAAGAAAAGTTATCCATAAGAAAGAAAAGACCTGTCTCTATCCTTTCTCCAATGCATCAGATTAGCAATCCCACCAGAGAAGGGAAGGGTCTATTCCTGACATGAATTTATGGAAATAACTGTCTGAGACCGGATGTTGTGTGCATTACTTGATATATTCTGAAACCACAACACTATGCATGTTTGTTGTGATCTCAAGCATTTAAAATTAGTCAAACACAAACAAAGAAGGGATATTTATAAACACTTGTTGTGCTGTCGCAAACTACTTCTGCTTCCTTGCTGTTTGTGTGCTCCTTTTTTTTCTTTAATATATTCTATGCTTCGACAAGTATTACGATATATTAATTTTGTGTGCTACTTCCTGTCTCCCACAGGAGTTCCCTGGCTACGTAGAATAAAATTTACCGTTGGAACGTCTGCCTGAAGCTCCCATTCTTGATTCTTCTTCTCTTCTTCTTCTTCTTCTTCTTCTTTCTTCTTCTTCTTCTCTTCTTATGCTAAAGGCGAGACTTTAAACCAAGTATTTTATTGATAAAATTGGACATAATGTGTTCCACAGTAAATCGATTATTCGCTTTACAAACAAGGAAATTAGATGATTAGCTTTCAAGGTATCATTTTTATTATTTATGCGGTAGGAAACTGCTATGTTTCATCCTGTCCTGCTTCTTTTCTCGCATGTCAGATTGTGGACAGATGCATCTCCTTTTAGTAATAGTAACACCCATTCCCTCCGTAGTGAAGAAAGGTTGTCATACCCACTCCTCTCGCAGGGGTCAGTGGTTAAACACTTTCTATTCTCCATGTATCACCAAGTCATCTCCCATTCCGCGAGGAAGGGAGGTGGGGGCAGGGGTGGGGTGGTAGAATGAGGGGGGAATAATTTTGGCACCATGACTTGACCAGGGAGTCCCAAAACACTTCCATAAAAATTGTGGGATTGAGCCGAGAGGTTTTAAATTCTATAATTATTTTACAGACACATAAATTGCCTATTTTATATAGTTAACGATGCTATATTCTTGCATTACTGAAACCAAGGATAGTAGGAGTGAACTTTTAATCATTGACTCCCTTCTCCACTGAAGAATTATTTTGATTTTTTTTCAGTTATCATTACATTCTTGAATAAATAATTTTTAATAACTCTAAAAGCATATTTGACTCATTGCACAATCTGAATCACACTACAAAAAAGCATTACCACTTAAATTCCATCTATTTAAAATCCTCGAGAAGCCTTCAAAGAGGTCGGGTGTCCAATTTGTATGCTGGAAAAATCAATCTCTGATTTGCTCTATCAGAGTTTACTGGATGTTGTGGAGCAAATGTATCAACTCCCCTTTCTGAGTGCACAACTTTGTGATTTCGTTGCATCACGTCAAGGATAATAAGCACTTCAAAGAACAGTTTCGTCATTGAGAGATCCATTATAACCAAATTAGGAGAACCGTCTGTGGAAAGCAGAGATACAGCGAAAGCCCAACTATCTTTTCAGTTATCAGCTTTCCTTCTTTACAGTAATAGTTAAAGTTGTTTTTTGCTGTATATATCCCGAAATGTTATTATTTTTATCTTTACGTCACATGTAGCCGATGTCCCTGCCTGAACATCGTACCTTTATCCTGAATGAATCCGACATAGAGTAACCTGTACTTCAAGACTAAAACTCTGCTCTCACCAAGTATAGGCCTCACCTGGCAAGTACAACCTATCATCATCCTATCGTTCAGCCTTATGCCCATTCATTTTATTGTAGTCTGGTGCCATTTGCATGATATCTCGTAACATTTGGATAAAGGTACATTCTCTCTGTGCCTTTCACCTTACCTGGAAGGCAATTATCAGAACAGCTCTAGCCGTGTTCTCGGTAAAGTTAA
The DNA here is from genome assembly GCA_035128595.1 of Eptatretus atami. Classification (NCBI taxonomy): domain Eukaryota; kingdom Metazoa; phylum Chordata; class Myxini; order Myxiniformes; family Myxinidae; genus Eptatretus; species Eptatretus atami. Next base: position 148,437,295 of record CM068957.1, on the reverse strand, counting down.
AAGCACGTTGCATTATTATCTAATTGCTCTAGTACACAGGGCAAGCAGCAGTCTCTGACCTTTATCTGTCTGGCACCTTGCTCGTGTATTCAACCACGCTGTTCGAAATATCAACTGAAATCCACAATAACATCGCATGCACATCTCGCAAAACAATACCCAATTACATACTCAACGTTTACACAGATGCAATATCATAAAGATTTGACCCTAACACAGACCTTATGCCATATCTCAAGACAGTAATGCAAAAAAACATTTTATCTTTAAAACAGCTGGACGATTCAATTTCCACTTTCCCACAATAAACCCATCCACTCTACTGCAGAGAGAGTATCCGTCTGTCTGTCTGTCTACATGACTGGTGCCACATTTCTCAAGAGCTGAAGATCTTCGTCAAACTCAGATGGTTCATCGGTGACGTCAGAAGTGTTTTTAAGCCAAAAAAAAGTGTTTAAAAATTCAGAAAAAACAGTTGAATTTTTCGTGGATTTTTTGTTTTTTAATCAAAATAACAGTTTCCGTAGGTTTTTTAAAAGCTATAATTAAAATGATTCCCGATCACATTTCCTTAGTGGGTCTAAGGAAGTGTTTCTGGCCCCCATAAAAAAATTTGATTTCTTTAAATTCCAACAGGATTAGAACATCATTGGCAATGTCAGGTACCCCTGCAAGTATCATATATCTGACACTACAAAAGTGCTTCCACTCAGTATTTTTAAAAAGACCAGATCACATATCTTAATCAATGCCAAATGTTGAGACAGGATTGCCAGCTCAGACTTTTTGTGTGTTAAGCAAAATTTAGCCGCCTTGGATGTGAGGAATGAAGCACATCCGGCAGTCACTTGAACCTGAGCGTCAAGCGCACACATCATTTATTCAATGGGATTCCACCAGCTGTTAGAACAAGTATTGACAATAGATTTTGTAATTCCCGTCTATTTATTTCCAAAAAATCTGCTGAATACCGCTTCAGTGATAACCGTGAGCTTCAGCTAATTTTGAGATGTTTCTGCTGCCTTTGAAGTTGCAATAACTGCCTCACATCACTGCTTCATCTTAGATTCTAGCCATCAACATGTCAGGCGATTTTAGTGTTGCATCAGGATGTGTTTACGCATACAAATTATTTGTTTTTGAGAAGGTTTACCTTTAAGAGACAGGAAAGCAGATGTGCAATTTTGAAAGCAGAGGTATGGTATAGGATTGTTCTCAGAAGAATTACATATGCTTGTGTGGCTTTGTGGTTGGGGTGGCTAACTTTTGGGGGGGGATTTCCCTTTATGGTCCTGAGTTTGAGCCCCGTTGCTGGCTGAATTAATTACCAGGTGGGGTGACTCACTGTCATCCTTCATGAGGTTGGCCAAAATGAGTACCATTCAATGGTAATAGGGGACACGCATCATCGGCATAGCCGTGTCCCTTACCAATGATGCAACCAGCAGCAGAAGTATGCACATGAAAGAGGAGAGAAGGAATACCTATGTTACTGTGTAGACATCAATCAGATAGGCATTTATTGTTTGGCTTATATAGGAGGAGCAGTACCCACCGCAATGGTGGGTCAAATTTGAAAGTATGCTGCTGGTTTTAAGAGACTAATGCGATAGAGATGTCTGCTAGTGTGCGCATTAAATGTTCGAGATGTTTTTTGTTTTTTTGATATACAATGTCAAGGCTCTATAAGAACTGACGTAAAATAACATATTAATAAGGGAGCAGAAGACAGGAGGATGAAGAGAAAAGAAAGCACAAAACAGTGGGGAATAGACACGATGAGGAGATTCTGTGGAAGGGAGTGGTGATGGGGGGGTGGCAAGCGGGTAACAAGATGGGACACTACAGGGACTTCATGAGGAAGCAGAGAATTGAAGGAGGTGGGTTTGAGGTGGATTAAATGGGAAGATAAGAGGTGTGATGAACAGCTGCTTTTTTGAACCTGCAGGAGAGTGGGATTGAAGCAGAGGTGGCGAGATATGTTCCAAGGTGGAAAAAAAGAGGAAGAAAGAATGAAGGTGAGCAGTGATTCTTGATTTGCTAGTTTTACCAGAAGGGGAGAGGTTGTGTGCAGACCTTGAGTGCCCTGAGGACATATAGGTGGACAGATAGCAGACAGAAAGAGGGGGTGTGAGGGCGAGCCGGAGAGAAGACTGTGAGAAGTGAGAGCCCACAAGACTCAGCCTCATCGTGGAGGATACCGAATGATCCAAATGCTTGGTTTCCACAACGGGAAGCGAGAAAGTGAGAGGCAGGAGCACATCCATGAGTGGGAGAGCAGTCCCCATCAGGCGGGATGACAGCTTTGTTATGGTCAAGGAGCTCAGGTGTGCCAATTAGGATTTTGCACGATGGAGGATGCCCAATCTGTGACTGGCTGTGAGGCCAAGCTTTAGAGATGTGGCTTTCCCAGGAAGACTCGGCAGATAGGGAAACCCAGAACTGAAAGACAGACTTCTTCCAGAGGATTGTTGAAAAGTAGATGGGTGGGGGGAGGGGTCCATGAGAGTATCGTGATGGTTGTGAGATTTGTCAGGATTTAAATTTTGATTTTTTTTTTTGATTTGTCAGGATTTGATGGTTTAATAGGGCAATTCCAAAATAGTGTCTAAGGGGTCGAAAGTGTCTCACCTCTTCAACCATGTAAAAGTGTCCTACAAACGGTCCAAGTATCTAAAGCTTAAAAGTCATGGTCCAAGCTGTCTCATGTCAGAAGGTCAAGGGGTGAAAGGACTTCATGGTGGAGGTGTCTAAAGTAGTATGAAAATATATCTATAAGAGTGACGGATCTAAAAGTGTTCAAAAGGGGTCTTAAGAGTCTTGGTTATGATGGTCATAGGGGCCTTGGGGCCTAAAATTCCAAAAGAGGTTTAAACCCTTTAGACCCTGAGCTCCTTGGACTTCGGTTTCCCACCCATGGGCCTCCTTGGCAAAAATCCGGGCCACGCGGTACATGGAGGTTTTAAATAGTGGCTGGCCAAACGGCTGCTCAGTTCAAAGGGTTAGGTGGTTTGGGGTCTAAGTGCTTAGGGGTCTTCTGGGTCTCAAAGGGTCTTGGGTGTATGTTGGTCTATTGAGGGCTCATGGTATCTGGGGGTCTGAAGGGCTTTGAGGGGTATTTGAGTCTTAGAGGTCTTTAGGGGTATAAAGTGTATTCAGGATCTTTGAGTCTTCAGGGTCTTGAGCTTTCAAGGTCTTTGGGTCATTAACGGTTAAGGGTCTTGGTGGTGTATTAAGGATTATTGGGGGGTCTCACGGGATATCTGGCTTTGGGGGATTATGGCCTTCGAAGTCTTCAGAAGTATTTTGTGTTCCTAAAGTGTACTGAGGGTCAAAGGGTCTTAGGATTTTTACAGTGGCTGTAAAATGGCCACTCCGGTGTCAAGGTAAAGGTTTAAGGGTCTTCATGGATCTTCATGGGTCTTCATAGAATGTCAGGTCAAGGTTAGATCTGTGACCTGCTACACGGTACCATGTAAACCTTGTACATAACCGTTCATGGTCGGGTTGTCGGCGACTAAACCGTCTCCCGCTACCAGGTTTTCTGTGCAGGAGGGTGTTTGGATTGGCACCCAGGCAGGATTTAAAAACAAAACATAACTGTCAAAGGGGAGAGCTCCTTGGAGCCAAACGGCCATCGCATTATCTATGCCCAACTGTCGTCTGCGACGTTCCTCCTGCAGTTGGGTTATTTTTTATTAGGATGGTTGTGGCAATGTTTGCCACTCCGCCACCGTAAAATCCTCAATCCGCAAAACACAAAAACGCAAAAAATGAAAACCCACGTCCGTGGGAGTACCTCCTGGGTTGCAGCTTCCTTCGCAGCGGCAGCTCACCGGATACGGGATTGGGCAAAGCCTCGGACCCCCCAATCTTTGATGATTGGAGGGAAACCACGGGGTAACATCCCTGGGTCAGATGCGGGAATGAGTGTGTCGGAGTGGTGCTGAGGTGTCGTCCACCAGACGGGCGGTCTCCTTGGTTAACGAGGCGGGTCCCTTCGGGTGGGTGCCTGAAGTGTTCCTATCCCTAAGAGAGAGATGCATCACCTGTCTTGTTTGTCATCTGAGCTCAAGCGTGACATCGGGATTGCACGCTCTCTCTTTTTAGGTTCGGAGAGCCGGATTGCGGCGAGATAATGGTGGGTGTTTTACACCTACTATGTCTCGGTCCTCTGATTGTTGCCATACCCAAGGAGTTGCTGTGGCTGTGTCCATAAGCTGACCTCCAATGATAATTGAGTAACACCGTCAACAGCGTATTTATGAATAAGGATTGTCACTCGCTTAAGGTGTCATTCCCTGGTCTCTGTTTGATGCTCCGACTGAGGCGATTGATCTCACCGAAAGGACGCATTCTACGCACGCTCGGAGTCTGTGTTGATCATGCCCCAGACGAGATACACTCTAGTCTGGGGATTCAATGCATCGAACGGAACTAGATAGGGATAGGTATGAAGATGTGATGTTTGGTTCCCCAGGAGTCCAGAACTATGAACCAGAATAGCACTAAGTCTTGACTTTGCCAAGAAGTCAGGACTTAGGTGGCTGGTCATAGTGTTTCAAGCGCCCAACAAGTGCATCGCTGACTTGGTATTCAACGCTGGCGGTGCAGGCAAAGAGATGACCATGTCCTCATTAGACGAGAATCGCTAGAGAGATGATCCGAACGCAGGGATCTACGGAGGCTCAGTTCCTCAAATAACTGACCACAGGCTTTGTGAATAGCAACTCTAAAGCAATAGCACCTTAAATTCCTGGAGAAATGGTTACCATCCCAAGCCTAGGACTGGATGTTGGCAAGCTCAGATGAGAAGAGTAGCGAGGAGTTTGCGAAAGCTGAATGGACACTGATTGGGGATCTGGTGTTTGGGGTCCTAAAGGTTTGGAGTGCCTCAAGACCACCATCCTTGATGTTGCCGGTGGATCTAGTCTTGAACTCACCGCAGGGCAAGAAGAATTTGTCTCTCAAGGAACTGATACATGCCGAGCGCGTCGGCTGAAGCAAAGTGAGCTGTTCCACGGAAGCTGAGGCGTAAAAACTGTACGTGCACGAGGGGGACAAGGAGCCTCAGTGGAAGGAAATCTGGAGGGTAGAGGCATCACTGTGGACAGGTGATCTCGTCCGCTTACAGGGAATTCGCGCATTGCGTTCATTCCAAGCCATCCTCGGAGCACTGCAGTTAAGAGCAAGAGGAGTGGTAGGCTCTTGACAGAGGAGTCTGAGTGGAAGGGCCGCCTGGGCCGGTTACTTGATGCGTTTGACCAAGCCTGATGCCCCAGCTGTCGAGTTGGACGTCAAGGTTTACAATCCCTGTTTGCTGACCCAAAATCAACTTGTGCCACTTCGCTCTGTTGGAAACCGACGGCTGCGGTGAACCGGTTGAAACGGGGCAAGCTCCCGGGACTGTGCATCCATGCTGAACTTTCAAGGCTCGGTGGGAAATGCCTGCCCCGGTGTCGTGCATGCGTTTTGTGCTCTGCTGGAACACAGGCATCATCCCAACTGACTGAAGAGGGGGCCGTTTTGTTCCTCTCTGGAAAGGGAAGGGTGATCGCCAAGACTGCAACAACTACGAAGGGGTGACGCTGCTCTCGTGCGGGCAAGGTTCTTTGCTCGGGATAAATTCTTGATAGGGTTCGCCACCATCTGCTTGAGCAGCCACCGTCCAGAGGGGGAAGGTGCCACTAAATTCTCCATTGAAAACACTGATGTGTGATACTGATACTGAAAACACTGATAAAAATAAGATTGTTTCGCTTTCAAGACCCTGGACCATCCTCAATCATGGAAGCTGTTGATGTGGTGAAACAAATTATTGAAACTATAATTAAAAACACATTAAGTGAA
>CM068957.1:148420317-148431233 GCA_035128595.1 Eptatretus atami | reverse complement strand
TGGATTTGCATTACAAAAATACTTTTTAGATGTACACATTAAAATCAGATCCTCTTCAAGCTTCTTCTCATATTGATTTACCAAAAGAGATAAAACTTAAGAAAGCGGTTGTTAATATTCAAAACAAAGATAATAAATGTTTTCTATGGTCTGTTCTTGCTCACTATACATTCTCCACAATGGAAACCTGAAAGGGTTGAACATTATAAGAAATAGAGAATACATTAAATGTTTAAGATTTAAAGTTCCAATGTCATTGAGAGATATTCCTAAATTGAGAAATGAATAATCTATCTGTTCATGATCTATGGATTAACGGATACAAACAAAGTTCAGATATTAAAATTTCAAACAACTATAAATGATGAAACACACATTGACTTTCTCAACTTTACTTCAAAGGAAAATTCACATTATGCTTTCATCAAAAATTTATCAAGATTAACCAAATCAAACTATAAAGAGAAATGTAAAATATATCCTGTAAAGAGATGTCTCAACTACTTTCATACAAAAGATGAGTTAACTCAACATTCACAATATTGTAGTAATCATAAACCAACCATAATCAATTTACCAAAGCAGGTTCAAACCTATCTTTCAACGATTTTAACAAATGTAAAAACATCCGTTTGTGATATATGGCTGATTTTGAAAGTATCCTTGAAAAGATAGATACTGTTTCTCCAAATCCAAATAAATCATACACAAATAAATATCAAAAACATACTCCTTGTGTTTCTCTGTTATTATATCAAATCATCTGTTGGTGATGAATACAACAAGTTAGAACTTTATAGAGGAGAAGATGCTCAGAGAGTTTGCAAGACGATTGGAAAAGACTGCAATAAGACGGAAGAGAAACAATGGTTAAAACCTATAAACCAATGTCATTAACAAAGGGAAGAAAAAGGAATTTAGAAAAAAAGTATTTGTCCTACTTGTGAGGAGAAAATGAGGGAGAGGTCAAAGTTAGGGATCATTGTCTCTTACTAGAAATATAGAGGTCCAGCTCATTCCCTTTGTAATCTTATTACAACCCCAAACTTTATTCCTGTCTTTCTTCACAAAAAACGCTCATTAGACACATCTATTATAAATGAACTTTCAAAGACATCTTGAGAATTTCTGCCATTCCTAACACAGATCAAAAATACTCTCATTCACAAAACAAATTCATACATTCCCCATAACCCATATCAGATTCTTGACACATCAAGTTTATGGCAAGCCCATTCTCTAACTTTGCATAAATATTAAAAACTTACCAAATCTTAAATCACATTCTCAAATCAAGAAGTGATTGATCTCTATCACAAAAGGGAAGATATCCGATGAGACATGGATTCATTTGAGAAGTTTAAAGAAACACAACTCCTCAGGGAAAGTTTCTATAGCAAGTTGAATAAAATCATATTTCCGATAGAGATTAACACAAGCTAAAAAGGATTGGGAGAAGTTTAATATAAAGAATCTTGGAGATTATCTGATATGTATCTTAAACTGATGTATTTGTTATTGGCTGATGTGTTGTATTTTAGAACAGCTGTCATAATAAAAATTCTTATGGATTGACCCCACTCACTATACATAACGGCCCCGGGTTTGGCTTGGAGTACTATGTTAAAAATGACAAAGCAGAATTTGGAATTAATCAGCGATATAGATACGCTTTTAATGAAAGAGAAGTGCTAAAAGAGAGGAATATCTCAAGTATGTCCAAGAGATATGCGAAAGCAAATAACAAATATCTTCCTGATTATAATAAGAATGAGACAACCTTATCGATGTATATGATGCTAACATTTGTATGGGTGGGCTATGTCTCATCTTTACCTTATGGAAAACTTAAATGGTTCAAAAAAACATCATGAAAAGTTTTACAAGACATTGTGGCTCCTCTCAAAAAGAATTGATGAAGCTGAAGTTGGATATTATTTTGAGGTGATTTAAAATATCCAGAAGACGTCATCACAAACATAAAGACCTACTTTGCCCCTGATAAAGAAAGACCAAAGAAAAGAATGGTTAAGTGATTACCAACAGTCATTAATATAAAAGGTAAATCTCCAGAAAAACTACTTCATTAAATGATAAGATAGATGTTTTGCATCAAAGGAACTTGAGACAATTTTGTCTGCTGGGTGAGAGTGAGGAAAAATTCATCGATTTTGAAATTCAAACAAAGTCATTGGTTAAAGAAGTATATTGATTTTAATACAAAAAGGAGACCAAAGCAAAAACAGATTTTGAGAAGGACTTTTACAAATAATGAATAATGCTGTATTTGGAAAGACTATGGAAAATGTTGGGAATTGACAAAACATAAGACTTGCTACATCTTGGAAATAGGCTTCAATTAATTAATAGATGAAGTTTGAGTGAGCTGAGGTGTTTAAGAGAACTTTTATGCTATTCATTTGAAAAAAGAGAGTATTGAAATGGATAAACCTATTAATAGGAACATCAATCTTGACTTGTCCAAAGTCGTTCATGCATGACTTTACTATAAAATTTAACAAGGTATAAGGATAATGTGTCATTGTATATATGGAAACAGATAGTTTTTATATTCGAAATAAGACAAGTGATGTATAGAGGATATGATTGATAATATTGATATATATGATACAAGTAATTAATAACTCAGGTATGTGTTGTTTTCATCAAAGATAAAAGTGTATTGGTAAGTTTTTAAGGTGAATTGGGTGGGAAGGTCATGAGTGAATTTAAGGTTGAGATCAAAGTCTTATGCTTTTACGTATATTGATAATAAAACATTGAAATGTGTGATAAGAAGCTAAAGGAATAAAGAAAATATAATCAGGAAACAATAAACTTTAAACATTATTACAACTGTTTAACCTATAAAGAAGGAAGAGTACAGAAAAATGAATACAATAAGAAGTTATAAACATCAATTATAATACAGAAGAGATAAATAAGAAAGCTTTAGGAGCTTTTTTGATAAAATATATTTTTAAAGAATGGAATCAATAGTCTCCCTTATGGTTATAATATGTATAAGATATTGGGTTGGGAATTTTAACAGCTACCGCCGTCTTTTTTACTGATAATAATGTAGAACCAAGCAATAAACCAAACCAATGAGTGGAGATGTAATTACATCAGCCTTGGTTGATTATAATCATCAGCTGATTATAATCAGCCTGGTATTTAAATGGAAACATAAAGAATGTGAGAAATATCAAAATAAGTCTCATGAAGAAATAACCGGTGTAAAAGTAGATAAGACAAATAAGCGGATAAATTTAATGACAAATAAGTTGGAGGTGTAAGAAAATAATATCCCTTGAATGGACTGAAACTTTGATGTTTATCAATTGAACAATGGAAAAACAATTTACTACAATCTCAAAATGATATGTGGTCAGGAGGGGTCAATAAGAGTATTAAGAGAAGTTTATCTTTCCTTTCTGCTCAACAAAGACACTTATTCCAGAGAAGCAAGTTCCAAGTTATTCTTTGTGATATACTCGATGGAAATGAATGTTAATAGAAAATTAAGTTATTCCCTAAAGTAGAGCATGGACAAATATCGTTGTTCACTCTTTGAGTGGAATGAAATATAAAGGGAAGAAGTGCTTTAATCAGTAAGTCTCAATCTTTCATAGTCTCAATTTACATTGCTTTTAGGAGGGAAGGGAAGGGGGAGAAAACGGTCTCATTTTACATTTGCTTGTATGGGAGGGAAGGGGATAGATAGGTGGGGAGAAAATCAGTCCTCTATTTGGCTTTTGGGGCTTGAGTCAAGAAAGTTTTCTCTTTTCCCCATTCCTTTGAATGGATGCCTTAGCAACCCCATTTATCCTCTACTGAAGAGTAGTACGACAAACAAACCCACAAACAAACAAACACTGTCCGTGAATTATAATAAGGATGCCCAATCATTTCTCACCCGTATTGGTGAGAACCTATTGAAAGACATGATTGGTTGTGGTGACGTCCCAGAAAAAACCCATTTATCATCGACTTGGAGGTGTGTGGTGAATTTGGAACTGTAAACGCAGGTGAAGCTGCTGGATCGATGAAATTTACCAGGCAGAGGAAGAGAGACACATGGTTCCAGAGGTGTAATAGGTAGAAAGGATACAAGGAAAATTAATTGTTTTTGATGGATTTTTTGAAGTTTTGGTAAGATTCGTGAATGATAGGTTGCACGAAGAAATCGTGAAGGTCATGATGAGAGCGGGTCAGCTCAAGTAAGAAGAAAGATGTGTGCCGCAGAAGGGGAAGAAAAAGAAAATAAGAAGAAGAAGGAGGAGGAGGAGAGGAGATTGGGTATGGGTATGGTACTTTTTTTTCATTTAAATGACAAGAAGCAGAGTGTTTATTGGGAGGGATGGGGGACGTTGGAAAGTGGGGAAATTGGAATGAAGGTAATGGGAAGAATTCAGATAAAAACGATCGTACACCTCGAGGGGAAGGTTGGTGGGCCTCAAAACCCGTTAAGAACAAGGTCGATGAAACTCACAAAATAGCACGATTTTTTAAACAAAACCGAGCTAGGAACACACAGTAACATGTAGGTGAGAAAATAAAAGTTAAAACGTCACATATAACAATGTGAAATTTAACTTTGAGAAAGTCGGCAGAGACCCCTGAGAGAACCTGGCATTGCTGCAAACCCAGAACCAGAATCTTTTCCGTTTTGCCTCCTCTTCGCTTTGCCTCCTTTGAACTTTGCCTCCCTTCGCATTGCAGTTTTTCCATCAACGGTCAGTGATTCCTCATGTTTTGCTCTTCAAACACGCTCTCTTCTTAGCTTTACACTTCTTTAAAAACTCAGCAGGAACATTCATAGCACTTGTTTTTCGAACTTTCTGAGGTCACTGATAAGCCTATTCAAGTTTAAACCTCAACATCAACAGTGGCTTTCTGGCTTCAATGACTCGTTTTGTTGTCTATTTCTCCGAGAATTTTCAGCCAAATTGCAGACATGCTGATGCAGATGAATGAAGAGATATACTTGATGGCACATTCACATCATTGCTTGTTTTAGAGTGAGATTCAGTGTAGGAGTTGTTCCAAGGCTCTTGTAATCCAGGGAGGTGAGCTGCAAATGGTCGAACACTATCAACAAGATCTGTCTAATCTTGCGCTTGGAAATCATGCAGAGGACCCAACTTGTTTTGCAGTATGCTCCACCACTGAAGGCTACGGAAAATATGTTGTACATTGTCTGAACAGTTCCAAAGAAGTTCTGCTTCAAAACAGTGAGCCATTGAATCTGCACCACATCGGATCAATGTATGACAACCAAAGGTGAAAACATGCACAGAGGGTTCTTTTCAATGATGTGTTTTTGATACCATTGTATTTCACCATGTTTGCACACATTGTCATATCCTTGCCCACATCAATCAATTAAGTAATCTTCTCTCCTCCAGTGTTTGAGAATCAAGGAAGCAATCTGTGCTCTCTGTCTTCCACAACAAATCACAAGGTCAAACGTTCATGACAGAGTTGCTCTTGACTGAGATATCTGAGGATGAATGTTGTTTGTTCTGTGTGACTGGCATCTGGTGTTACATCAACCCGAACAGAAAAATACTGAGAATTTCCTGTTCATCCAGTATTAAACGATGAAACATGGTCGCACAGAGATTAATAAACTCTTTTTGTGATTCAGCAGAAAGGTAGTGGGCCTGCATTCGCTCTCTTCTGCTGTGACACTTGACCATTGTGATATGGTGTTGTATAAGGAAATCATAATGTGCTGAAAGCTCCATTGCACCAAGAAAATTCCACTTGTGAACATTTCCAATTGTTTGTGATGATCCACGGAAAGCAATTCCTCTCACCGAGGAAGAGCACAACATCGATGATCCTTGTTTGTAGCTTCTTCCACTTTTCAGCTCCAAAGCAGGTATTCTGTTCGATGAGGTCATCAACTCCAGAGTGTGTTTTTCGCATCTTTAAAGCTCATGCCAAGCAATAGAACATGTCTGTGTGCAAGGCTTGTTCATGCTAGGGAGTCTGTCCCACAGTTTGTTCCATCATTCAGTCCGACTTCCGAGCTGTGGGTGATTGCCGGTGCTGAAGTTGAAGGATGTGAGATCATGTGAGAGATAGTCTGCATGGCAAACAATACAATGCTCGTTTCGTTTGGCTAAAGAACAACCCCATCGATGACTGCCAGTTTCCACATCAGCATTTTGAAACTTAAGATATTTGTTGGAAATTTGTAACCCTGTCCATTCCTAGAATTTTTTTCAAGATATTCCTGTGGCCTCCTCTTCGCATAATTTCTACTTCTGTCTGGGTTGAAATTTCAGGACTTAGCTGATGTCAAAGTTTCCACAATGGAATTTGAGGCTGCTCTCACTGTTCTCTGAGAGTTCATGACCTGTGGCTAATATCCACCATCGCTTTCTCTCTCTGTTTCACTTTCAATTCCACAAATGCATTGTTATTTTATATCAACAATAGCATTTCCACCTTGAGATTTCTCACAAATTGTTTCCATCACTTATGGAATAGTAGGTCTCCAGTCATTGATGAAGCTACTCTCTTAATTACACCGACATGGAACAGAGTACAGAGCCTTTCTGTGCTTCTTTATCTGCTTCTTTATCTGCTTTTGCTATGCATGCAGATCCTCAGGCTGCTATGTTTTATGGTTTTGGAGTGATGAAGGAGATACACACCTGACACAAACACACACAAACAAACACACACAAACAAACACATGCACAAACACACACGCAACACACACACAACCACACACACACAACACACACACACACACTGCCTTTTATTAGTATTGAAGAAGAGAAATGCAACAACATTTCTCGAGGTTACTGTCTGAAAAAATAAATATGCTGAGTGGGGAGGAGGGAAGATGGGGGCAGGGGTGAGAGGCATGATTTTGACTCAACCACAGCCTTATACTATTTAACTGATTTCTCTTGCACATAACAATTTAAGAAATAGAGAAGGCATTTGCTAAGAAAACTTAGCTGTTTATGAGTCAATTTATCAAGAATCCAGCTCATGCACCTGTATGTTTGATGAGTGATGATTCATACCTTGATTCGTTTGTAATATTTGTGATATTTGATATGAAGCAGACGGAGCGTCATCATGTCAGTCTGGGAATGGCAACTCAAACAGCACAATGCTCTGGTGCATGCTCAACTCGAAAATCTGACATGGGTAAGGCTATGACTGTTGTTAACATTCATGAAGAGTTAAATGTAGATAGGTGCCGATGTTGATCTTCAGGAGGAAAATAGAAATTAAACCCATTATTGGTTGAATAAAGTGACGTATTTATTAGTATTTTAATGTTTCACATGAGACGGGGGAGATCACTCTTAAACACATAACATTCTTGAAGTCACAGAGACCAGAAAATATTGGATTTGTTAAATTTCATTTGAATTAGAATAGAAGTTCCTTGAATGTTTCCACTTTGAGATAAAAGGAACATTTTGTAATGTCTCAGAGCTAACTATATTAAAGTCAATAACCTATTTGTGAATTAACCAAAAAAAAACATGAATGTTAGTGATTGGATGTCATTGGGTAGACTGGCTTATTGAGTCATTTTGATGAAAGGGGAAGAGGTCAGTATGGCTGATACAGGGTGCTTCTTAATGAGGTTAACACAACTACAGTGATGGTGACATTTGGCAAAGTCAGGGCAAGGATGACAGAAAAGACCAGACCTTTCATACTTGAACCAAGGGCAGTCATTAATTCTATCTTTTACAAGCATCGAATAGGTTGTTTATGTAGACATGACAATGTTCGCGGATGATTTAGTGATTTTATAACTGCAGAGTGATCTCTTCAGTCCATGTCCTTCATGCTCAACATCGTGAAATTCAAGGTCAGAACACAGGATTTTGCCTCCATCTTGGCTCCCCTCTGTGCAGAAAGTGTCGATGAGATCAACTAGCCGCAACGACTGTTTGTTCATTTGAAAGTGGCAGAATAAGGGTGGGGGGGGGGGTATGGATGGTGTTCTATTGGCTTCAAGAAATACAGCGGAAGCCCCACTTCGGAAGAGTCGTACTCATGCAACTCTGTTCTTCTGCTTCACATTACCATATTTCCATTTGTCAGGTCTTCACTCATTGCAATCCTCTTGAACTCAAACAAAGAAGCTTCAAAATCCAGATAGCTCGCTGGGGTGCTGGGGCTCCAGTACAGCACGCATCCTCGAGTTACGACATCAGTGCCAGTGTGTCACAAGAACCTCTTGTTCTTCAAACTGTTTTGGTGACTGAAAGTCTGTTTTAGTATAATTACCCTGTGCTCGCGAAGCGAAAGTGCGGTCAAACGATCGGTAACAAGGAATGTCGTACATACGTCATACGTGTCTGCATTTAATTAAGCGCGTACATTAAAAACTGTTCAGCAGAGGAAATGGAAACTTTACCACATGTTACATGACCATGTGATAGTTGTCACTCTTTTGAGGTGATAAATAGGCCAACGGTCAACCTAGGCCATTTTCTAAAATCCCCAATTTTCAACTGAATGACTTGAAATTTCAAGATAATTTTGCATATCAGGTCACTGAATTCACCACCAAGTATTTGATTTTTATTGGAAAAGTTACTTTATTAATTAACTTTCCTGCAGAGCGAGACAGCCTTTTGACTTTCAACATATATATTTGAATTACTTTGTAAAACATAAGAATCCTTAAAAAAAAAACTCCTCAATCTATCATCCATTTATTAAGCAGAAAATGTTTCATCTACTTCTTTCTTTTCCATGACAAACACCTTTTCAAATATTTGTTATTTAACTTTTCTAATTGTAAGGATTTTTCATTGATGTCGAAATCACTTGTTTTATAATCATATTTTTCTTACAAACTCCTCATCTATTTTCTCTAACTTCTCTTAGATTTTCTTCTCCTTCAATACTTTATTCATTGATAACATTAAAAAATGCATTACACCTATTCCTACCAAATTACCAGAGTTGCCACATTACAGAGTTAATCATTCAGTATGTTTCTTTTGAAATAATTTCATCCTCTAATAAATCATCTTTTCAAATCAGCTTATTATATGCTTCACCATCTTCCTCGTCATTATTTATATCATCAGGATGTTCACTATTATCAGCATCTTCATCTAAAAAACTTACTTTCATAACTAACATTTTAACATAAGCTGTCCTATTCATAGCTGTCTTCTGGACCAAGTTCTCCACAGCAAATTCATTAAAATCTTCAGATGTGTAATAACTTTATTAAGGAAAAAACTAGTGTTAAATTCTGTAATAACACTTGTATCCATAAAGTTATTTTCCATTCTCCAATATATCTCTTATCAACAATCTCCCAATACTTTCTTATTTATTGTTCTGAATATATCTGATGCTTATAACATATAATACTATTGATCTTCCAATACTCATGTCTTTAAAACTAAACAATCATAATAATCTTGAAATTCTAGTGTCTGAATCACATTCTTCTTAATCCCTTTCAACTTTAATCACGTTTAGAACCACTATACTTGTAAGCATAAATTTTTGCTCTTAATCCTACAAATTCACTCATTATCTGCCTCCAAACTCATCTTCAAATATTCCAATACCTTTTTTGCTTTTTGGAGAAAATAGTCGATTCTCTTTTTCATAGTTGCTTGTGTCATCAATGTTTATGTCTTTTCATCATATCACTCATAAATATCCTCTGTCTTGATATCCAACATTAAAACTGTCTGAATCCATGTAAAGTAGATTAACTTTTTCATCATAGTCTTCTTAAGTTGTTTTGGCGAAATAATCATACATCATCACTTGGACAAGTCAAGAACTGTTGTTCTACATAAATATGTTTATCATCAACAATGCTTCCTTCCCCATATAAATAGCACAAAAGTTCTCAGAGAATGTCTCTACTCATTTAAAGTTGGGTCTTGTAATTAATTTAAATGCTCGTTTCCAAGATGTAGTAAGTCTAGTTTTGTCTGTTTCTTCCATATTTAATCGTCTTGCCAGATACAGCAATTTATTCGTCATTTATGGAAGTCTTTTCTCAAAGTCAGCCTAAGCAACTATTCACATCTGAGTATGAATTCGATATTTTTTTTAGCAAATGACTTTGATTAAACTTTTGACTCTGAATTTTCTTTATTCTCAATCCAGTTGACAGAAGATTGCCTCAGGTTTCTTTAGTGTAATACATATTGGCTTATCATGTAATGTAGTTCAAAGCTATTCTGTTGGTGTCCATGCTCGAGAAGAGCTAGTAAGAAATGATTGTTGATAATTGCTGAGCCATTGTTTTTTGGTTTTTCTTTATCGTTTTATTTTTATTTTTTGACAATAGCTTGCCTCAAAGAGTTACGCGGAGCATATGGTAACTCTTTGTGAGCATTGTGGGTTCTTCTGGATATTTTAATCCACTTCAAAGTAATATCCAACTTTTGCTTTCATCCAATTCTTTCTGGGTGGAGATAATGATATTTAAAATATTCATTCATAATGTCTTCTCCTCCCCCCAATTTGAAGCCTCCATATGGTAGAGCTTGAGATATTGCCCATCCATAGAGATTGTTAGCATCATAATACAGAAATAATAACTATATTTGAAGCATCTATAATATCAGAGAGATAATTTATTTCTTGTGTTCTTTACTTCAAAGGAAAATTCACATTATGCTTTCATCAAAAATTTATCAAGATTAACCAAATCACAACTATAAAGAGAAAATGTAAAATATATCCTTGTAAGAGATGTCTCAACTACTTTCATACAAAAGAATGATTAACTCAACATTCACAATATTGTAGTAATCATAAACCAACCATAATCAATTTACCAAAAGCAGGTTCAAACCTATCTTTCAACGATTTTAACAAATGTATAAAACATCCGTTTGTGATATATGCTGATTTTGAAAGTATCCTTGAAAAGATAG
>CM068957.1:148399534-148417648 GCA_035128595.1 Eptatretus atami | reverse complement strand
ACAATTTACTACAATCTCAAAATGATATGTGGCTCAGGAGGTGGTCAATAAGAGTATTAAGAGAAGTTTATCATTTCCTTTCTGCTCAACAAAGACACTTATTCCAAGAAGCAAGTTCCAAGTTATTCTTTGTGAATATACTCGATGGAAATGAATGTTATAAGAAAATTAAGTTATTCCCTAAAGTAGAGCATGGACAAATATTCGTTGGTTCACTCTTTGAGTGGAATGAAAATATGAAAGGGAAGAAGTGCTTTAATCAGTAAGTCTCAATCTTTCATAGTCTCAATTTTACATTTGCTTTTATGGAGGGGAAGGGGATAGGTGGGGAGAAAATCGGTCTCATTTACATTTGCTTGTATGGGAGGGAAGGGGATAGATAGGTGGGGAGAAAATCAGTCTCCTATTTTGGGCTTTTGGGGCTTGAGTCAGAAAGTTTTTCTCTTTTCCCCCATTCCTTTGAATGGATGCCTTAGCAACCCCATTTATCCTCTACTGAAGAGTAGTACGACAAACAAACCCACAAACAAACAAACACTAGTCCGTGAATTATAATAAGGATGCCCAATCATTTCTCACCCGTAATTGGGTGAGAACCTATTGAAAGACATGATTGGGTGTGTGGTGACGTCCCAGAAAACCCATTTATCATCGACTTGGAGGTGTGTGGTGAATTTGGAACTGTAAACGCAGAGTGAAGCTGCTGGATCGATGAAATTTACCAGGCAGAGGGAAGAGAGACACATGGTTCCAGGAGGTGTATAGGTAGAAAGGATACAAGGAAAATTATTGTTTTTGATGGATTTTTGAAGATTTGGTAAGATTCGTGAATGATAGGTTGCACGAAGAAATCGTGAAGGTCATGATGAGAGCGGGTCAGCTCAAGTAGAAGAAAGATGGTGTGCCGGCAGAAGGTGGAAGAAAAAGAAGAATAAGAAGAAGAAGGAGGAGGAGGAGGAGGAGGATTGGGTATGGGTATGGTACTTTTTTTTTCATTTAAATGACAAGAAGCAGAGTGTTTATTTGGGAGGGATGGGGGACGTTGGGAAAGTGGGGAAAATTGGAATTGAAGGTAATGGGGAGAGAATTCAGATAAAAACGATCGTACACCTCGAGGGGAAGGTTGGGTGGGCCTCAAAACCCGTTAAGACAAGGTCGACGAAAACTCACAAAATAGCACGATTTTTTAAACAAAACCGAGCTAGGAACACACAGTAACATGTAGGTGAGAAAATAAACAGTTAAAACGTCACATATAACAATGTGAAATTTAACTTTGAGAAAGTCGGCAGAGACCCCTGAGAGAACCTGGCATTGCTGCAAACCCAGAACCAGAAGTCTTTTCCGTTTTTGCCTCCTCTTCGCTTTGCCTCCTTTGGAACTTTGCCTCCTCTTCGCTTGCAGTTTTTCCATCAACGGTCAGTGATTCCTCATGTGTTTGCTCTTCAAAACACGCTCTCTTCTTAGCTTTACACTTCTTTAAAAACTCAGCAGGAACATTCATAGCACTTGTTTCGAACTTTCTTGAGGTCACTGATAAGCCTATTCAAGTTTGAAACCTCAACATCAACAGTGGCTTTTCTGGCTTCAATGACTCGGTTTCTGTTGTCTATTTCTCCGAGAATTTTCAGCCAAATTGCAGACATGATGATGCAGATGAATGAAGAGATATACTTGATGGCACCATTCACATCATTGCTTGTTTTAGGAGTGAGATTCAGTGTTAGGAGTTGTTCCAAGGCCTCTTGTATACCAGGGAGGTGAGCTGCAAATGGTCGAACACTATCAACAAGATCTGTCTATCTTGCGCTTGGAAATCCATGCAGAGGACCCAACTTTGTTTTGCAGTATGCTCCACCACTGAAGGCTACTGGAAAATATGTTGTACATTGTCTGAACAGTTCCAAAGAATGTTTCTGCTTCAAAACAGTGAGCCATTGAATCTGCACCACATCGGATCAATGTATGACAACCAGAAGGTGAAAACATGCACAGAGGGTTCTTTTCAATGATGTGTTTTTGAGTACCATTGTATTTTCCACCCATGTTTGCACCATTGTCATATCCTTGCCCACATCAATCAATTAAAGTAATCTTCTTCTCCTCCAGTGTTTTGAGAATCATGGAAGCAATCTGTGCTCCTGTCTTCTCACAACAATCAACAAAGGTCAAACGTTCATGAACAGTTTGCTCTTGACTGAGATATCTGAGGATGAATGTTGTTTGTTCTGTGTGACTGGCATCTGGTGTTACATCAACCCGAACAGAAAAATACTGAGAATTTTCCTGTTCATCCAGTATTAAACGATGAACATGGTCAGCACAGAGATCTATAAACTCCTTTTGTGATTCAGCAGAAAGGTAGTGGGCCTGCATTCGCTCTCTTCTGCTGTGACACTTGGACCATTGTGATATGGTGTTGTATAAGGAAATCATAATGTGCTGAAAGCTCCATTGCACCAAGAAAATTCCACTTGTGAACATTTCCAATTGTTTGTGATGATCCACGGAAAGGCAATTTCCTCTCACCGAGGAAGAGCACAACATCGATGATCCTTGTTTGTAGCTTCTTCCACTTTTCAGCCTCCAGCAAGGTATTCTGTTCGATGAGGTCATCAACTCCAGAGTGTGTTTTTCGCCATCTTTAAAGCTCATGCCAAGCAATAGAACATGTCCTGTGTGCAAGGCTCTGTTCATGCTCAGGGAGTCTGTCCCACAGTTTGTTCCATCATTCAGTCCGACTCCGAGCTGTGGGTGATGCCGGTGCTGAAGTTGAAGGATGTGAGATCATGTGAGAGAATAGTCTGCATGGCAAACAATACAATGCTCGTTTCGTTTTGCTAAAGACAAACCCCATCGATGACTGCCAGTTTCACCATTCAGCATTTTGAAACTTAAGATATTTGTTGGAAATTTGTAACCCTGTCCATTCCTAGAATTTTTTTTCAGATATTCCTGATGGCCTCCTCTCGCATAATTTTCTACTTCTGTCTGGGTTGGAATTTCAGGGACTTAGCTGATGTCAAAGTTTCCACAATGGAATTTGAGGCTGCTCTCACTGTTCTCTGAGAGTTCATGACCTTGTGCTAATGATCCACCATCGCTTTCTCTCTCTGTTTCACTTTCAATTCCACAAATGCATTGTTATTTTATATCAACAATAGCATTTCCACCTTGAGATTTCTCACAAATTGTTTCCATCACTTATGGAATAGTAGGTCTCCAGTCACTTGATGGAGAGCTACTGCTCTTAATTACACCGACATGGAACAGAGTACGAGAGCCTTTCTGTGCTTCTTTATCTGCTTCTTTATCTGCTTTATGCTATGCATGCAGATCCTCAGGCTGCTATGTTTTATGGTTTTGGAGTGATGAAGGAGATACACACACTGACACAAACACACACAAACAAACACACACAAACAAACACATGCACAAACACACACGCAAACACACACACACACACACACACACACACACACACACACTGCCTTTTATTAGTATTGATAGAAGAGAAATGCAACAACATTTCTCGAGGTTACTGTCTGAAAAAATAAATATGCTGAGTGGGGGAGGAGGGAAGATGGGGGCAGGGGTGAGAGGCATGATTTTGACTCAACCACAGCCTTATACTATTTAACTGGATTTCTCTTGCACATAACAATTTAAGAAATTAGGAGAAGGCATTTGCTAAGAAAACTTAGCTGTTTATGAGTCAATTTATCAAGAATCCAGGCTACATGCACCTGTATGTTTGATGAGTGTAATGATTCATACCTTGATTCGTTTGTAGATATTTGTGATATGTTGATATGAAGCAGACGGACGCTCATCATGTCAGTCTGGGAATGGCAACTCAAACAGCACAATGCTCTGGTGCATGCTCAACTCGATAATCATGACATGTGTAAGGGCTATGACTGTTGTTAACATTCATGAAGAGTTAAATGTAGATAGGTGCCGATGTTTGATCTTCAGGAGGAAAAATAGAAATTAAACCCATTATTGGTTGAATAAAGGTGACGTATTTATTAGTATTTTAATGTTTTCACATGAGACGGGGGAGATCACTCTTAATCACATAACATTCTTGGAAGTCACAAGAGACCAGAAAAATATTGGATTTGTTAAATTTCATTTTGAATTAGAATAGAAGTTCCTTGAATGTTTCCACTTTGAGATAAAAGGAACATTTTGTAATGTCTCAGAGCTAACTATATTAAAGTCAATAACCTATTTGTGAATAAACCAAAAAAAAACATGAATGTTAGTGATTGGATGTCATTGGGTAGACTGGCTTATTGAGTCATTTTGATGAAAGGGGAAGAGGTCAGTATGGCTGATACAGGGTGCTTCTTAATGAGGTTACACAAACTACAGTGATGGTGACACTTTGGCAAAGTCAGGGCAAGGATGACAGAAAGACCAGACCTTTTCATACTTGAACCAAGGGCAGTCATTAATTCTATCTTTTACAAGCATCGAATAGGTTGTTATGTAGACATGACAATGTTCGCGGGATGATTTAGTGATTTTATAACTGCAGAGTGATCTCTTCAGTCCATGTCCTTCATGCTCAACATCGTGAAAGTTCAAGGTCAGAACACAGGATTTTGCCTCCATCTTGGCTCCCCTCTGTGCAGAAAGTGTCGATGAGATCAACTAGCCGCACGACCTGTTTGTTCATTTGAAAGTGGCAGAATAAGGGTGGGGGGGGTATGGATGGTGTTCTATTGGCTTCCAAGAAATACAGCGGGAAGCCCCCACCTTCGCGAAGAGTCGTACTCATGCAACTCTGTTCTTCTGCTTCACCATTACCATATTCCATTTGTCAGGTCTTCACTCATTGCAATCCTCTTTGAACTCAAACAAGAAGCTTCAAAATCCAGATAGCTCGCTGGGGCTGCTGGGCTCCAGTACATGCACGCATCCTCGAGTTACGACATCAGTGCCAGTGTGTCACAAGAACCTCTTGTTCTTCAAACTGTTTGGTGACTGAAAGTCTGTTTTAGTATAATTACCCTGTGCTCGCGAAGCGAAAAGTGCGGTCAAACGATCGGTAACATAGGAATGTCGTACATACGTCATACGTGTCTGCATTTAATTAAGCGCGTACATTAAAAACTGTTCAGCAGAGGAAATGGAAACTTTACCACATGTTACATGACCATGTGATATAGTTGTCACTCTTTTGAGGTGATAACATAGGCCAACGGTCAACCTAGGCCAATTTTCTAAAATCCCCAATTTTCAACTGAATGACTTGAAATTTCAAGATAATTTGCATATCAGGTCACTGAATTCAACCACCAAGTATTTGATTTATTTATTGGAAAAGTTAAACTTTATTAATTAACTTTCCTGCAGAGCGAGACAGCCTTTTTGACTTTCAACATATATATTTGAAAATTACTTTGTAAAACATAAAGAATCCTTTAAAAAAAAACTCCTCAATCTATCATCCATTTATTAAGCAGAAAATGTTTCATCTACTTCTTTTCTTTTCCATGCAACAACAACCTTTTCAAAATATTTGTTATTTAACTTTTCTAATTGTAAGGATTTTTCATTGATGTCGAAATCACTTGTTTTAATAATCAGATCTTTCTTTACAAACTCCTCATCTATTTTCTCTAACTTCTCTTAGATTTCTTCTTCATTCAATACTTTATTCATTGATAACATTAAAAAAATGCATTACACCTATTCCTACCAAATTACCAGAGTTGCCACATTACCAGAGTTAATTCATTCAGTATGTTTTCTTTTGAAATAATTTCATCCTCTAATAAATCATCTTTTCAAATCAGCTTATTTATATGCTTCACCATCTTCCTCGTCATTATTTATATCATCAGGATGTTCACTATTATCAGCATCTTCATCTAAAAAACTACTTTCATAACTAACATTTTAACATAAGCTGTCCATATCATAGCTGTCTTCTGGACCAAGTTCCTCACCAGCAAATTCATTAAAATCTTCAGATGTGTAATAACTCATTTATTAAGGAAAAAACTAGTGTTATAAATTCTGTAATAACACTTGTATCCATATGGTAAAGTATTAATTCCATTCTCCAATATATCTCTTATCAACAAATCTCCCAATACGTTCTTATTTATTTGTTCTGAATATATCTGATGCTTATAACATATAATACTATTGATCTTCCGATACTCATGTCTTTAAAACTAAACAATCATAATAATGCTTGAAATTTCTAGTGTCTGATCACATTCTTCTTAATCCCTTTCAAGTTTAATCACGTTTAGAACCACTATACTTGTAAGCATAAAATTTTGCTCTTAATCCTACAAATTCACTCATTATCTGCCCTCCAAACTCATCTTCAAATATTCCAATACCTTTTTTGCTTTTTGGAGAAAATAGTCGATTCTCTTTTTCATAGT
The DNA here is from genome assembly GCA_035128595.1 of Eptatretus atami. Classification (NCBI taxonomy): domain Eukaryota; kingdom Metazoa; phylum Chordata; class Myxini; order Myxiniformes; family Myxinidae; genus Eptatretus; species Eptatretus atami. Next base: position 148,411,235 of record CM068957.1, on the reverse strand, counting down.
TGCTTGTGTCATCAATGTTTATGTCCTTCATCATATCCTCATAAATATCCTCTGTCTTGATATCCAACATTAAACTGTCTGAATCCATGTAAAGTAGATTAACTTTTTCATCATAGTTCTTCTTTAAGTTGTTGGCGAAATAATCATACATCATCAACTTGGACAAGTCAAGAACTGTTGTTCCTACATAAATATGTTTATCCATCAACAATGCTTTCCTTCCCCATATAAATAGCACAAAAGTTCTCAGAGAATGTCTCTACTCATTTAAAGTTGGGTCTTGTAATTAATTTAAATGCTCGTTTCCAAGATGTAGTAAGTCTTATGTTTTGTCTGTTTCTTCCATATTTAATCGTCTTGCCAGATACAGCAATTTATTCGTCAATTTATGGAAGTCTTTCTCAAAGTCAGCCTAAGCAACTATTCACATCTGAGTATTGAAGTCGATATTTTTTTTAGCCAATGACTTTGATTAAACTTTTGAACTCTGAATTTTCTTTATTCTCAATCCAGTTGACAGAGATTGCCTCAGGTTTCTTTAGTGTAATACATATTTGGCTTTATCATGTAATGTAGTTCAAAGCTATTCTGTTGGTGTCCATGCTCGAGAAGAGCTAGTAAGAAATGATTGTTGATAATTGCTGAGCCATTGTTTTTTTGGTTTTTCTTTATCGTTTTATTTTTATTTTTGACAATAGCTTGCCTACAAAGAGTTACCGGGAGCATATGGTAACTCTTTGTGAGCATTGTGGGGTTCTTCTGGATATTTTAAATCCACTTCAAAGTAATATCCAACTTTTGCTTCATCCAATTCTTTCTGGGTGGAGATAATGATATTTTAAAATATTCATTCATAATGTCTTCTCCTACACCAATTTGAAGCCTCCATATGGTAGAGCTTGAGATATTGCCCATCCATAGAGATTGTTAGCATCATAATACAGCAAATAATAACTATATTTTGAAGCATCATAATCAGAGAGATATTTATTGTTTGCTTTCGCATATCTTTTTTAACAGACTTGTGATATTCCTCCTGTTTTAGCTTTCTCTATCATCAACAGCATATCTGCATCAGAAGTTAATTTGAGAGGTTGTTTAGTCATCTTTAGCATCGCACTCCAATCCAGACTAGGAGCTGTATAATAATGAACAGGGTCTAATCCATACAAATCCATATGCTGACAGACATTTCTGAATGCTTCAAATACATCAGCAAATAACAAAACATCAGTCTTAAGATACATTTGTGCATGTTGATAGTCTTCATCACTAATATGAGTTTTATTCAGCTCATTGTAGAAGCTTTCCTTTGAAGAGAGTTGTGTTTCGTCAAATCTTCCAAAGTTGTCCACATAGTCATATGGGTAAACACCCTTTCGTGATAAGAGCTCAACTGTGCTTGCTTCAGCTGACACTGTTAGACATATCAGGTGATGGCCCCATTGGCCCATATTTGTACATTTGACTTATTTAAACATTCATCAATTGCATTAATCAGGTGTCTGGATTCAAACCTTTGTCCTGGCTGCTTCAAATTGTGTCTCTCAAACCGTTTGTCTTCATTTTAGATTTGGGTTACCAGCCAGCCTGGCCTTGCCAGAGAGCAGCTTTTTGCAGGCTGTTATGAATTCCAGTGGAGTGTCAACAAGTCTTGGAGAACTACAAAGGATTTGCTCCTGTTTATGAAATGTGCCGGCGCTTTCCGCTGTCTGAAGCGTGAGAAAGCTGCTGTTTGTTGCTAATTTCCCCGAGGGCTGTAGGGAGGGGGGAAAGCCCATTTACCGAGTTGTTTCTTCTTTGTCTTGATCCGCCTCGAAATATGTTTTAAATATGTGCATTTTGGAGAATGATTCTTCAGTGTGATTCGGAGGCTTGACCATTGTTGGTTCGAGTTCTGCACACATCTCCGCATGCGTGTGTTCCAAATAAACCGCACATTCGAGTATCCTCAGTTGACTCACCTCAATTCTTGGCCGGGATTGAAGGGTCATCACAGAATGGCGACACTACGTTTGTTTCCTCTTCATTTAAGAAATTACTTTGGAGATTTGGATATGCTTTAAGACTGGATGCTAAGGTGGATAAATTATTTGGCATAAATTTGCATGAATCTAGAAATCTAATATTAGTTTTTTTGAGTTGTTGGGATTGATTTTGTAAATGAGATGTACTTCTGGTCTGTGGTAGGAATGACAGATATGTCCCCAGGTGTCTTTGAAGGTTCGCTTATGAATAAATGTGTGTTATAGTAGCAGTTCCTCCATATTTAACAGTAAAGATGGCAATGGTTTCTAACTTTTGGTTCTTTCCTGATTTCATCTTGACAAAGATAACAAATGTTGGAGTTCTTAAACTCTTTCTCCTCATCTTGTGTTAATTTCATTGGTCTTAAATTTTTTGCATGACTTTTGTTAGTTGAATACAGTCGTTTTCTAATTGTTTTACAAACGCTTGAGGGGTATCTTCTCCTCTGTACATTTCTAATTTATTATTTTGGTCTCCAACAGATGATTTGATATAATAATAGAACCCACAAGAGTTATGCTTTTGATATGGCTTGGTGAAGGATTGATTTAGTTTTGGAGAAGTAGTGTATCTTTTTGAGAATGCTTTCATACTCTGTGCAGAGCAGTAGTGCTGCTGAAGCAGTCTCCTTGGCTATTGGGCACAATCCTGGATGGTTCGCCACTCGGACACAGGATACCAGCAACCTGGCACTCATTTTGCCGACCTCGGAAGGATGACAGGCAGTCAACCCCACCTGGTATTAATTCAACAGCCAAGTGGGATTTGAACTCAGAATCCTAGGATCCCAAGCCCACCACCCTTACCATTAAGCCAACACCAGGCATGCATTCTCTATACTAACCATTAGTTCTGCTGAAATCTTAAACAGTTTATTGGCAAGGGTTTTAATTCTGGATGCTTTGCCACTATGACATAGGATACTCAACTTACAGTGCAGGAAGTTGAAACTTAGGGTGCTGACAATAGCTTGCCTACTCTTCGCAAGGGACACAATGGGATTTTTTAACGTTGACCACCTAATGCCACCAGAATGCACACCCATTTTAACATTCATGCGATGGATGGGGCACACAGTCTCTCGCTGCCTGCGAAACACCAGGACGAGAATTTATAGCTGGGTCAAGATTCTAAACCAGGCTAGACACCTCAAGGACAAGTGTGCATACCTCTAGGCTATCCTTCCAGCTCTTATTTTGTCTGTTAGTCATAAGTGAAGGTAAGCAATTGCTACCAAACACCAATTGATGTATTTATTCTTTGTTTTCCTGAGGCCAATGTTAGCCATTTTCTGTCTGCTACTTTAGCTCCTGCTGATGTGACAGGCTGAAATGGAGATCGCTGCACCCCATGTATGAAGAGCAAAGGGAGGTTAAAGCAATTGGTTCACTACGTCTGTCTGTCTGTCTGTCTAAAAGACATCAGTCAATGATCGAGGAACTGCACAATTTCAATTGAATTTAATATTTTAAACACTGTAGAACATGAATCAGAACACAAACCTGCAGTTTAGCAGTACTCTGGCTCTGAACTTGGCAAATTGTATGGCATCTCATCCTGATTGCAAATGCACACAGAGTAAGGAAATTGCTTCATTCTGTCTGGCAGTCAAACAAAACTGAAAATCATTCCAAACAGGAACCTTATTGTTTTTCGGGACATCATAAATGACATACAACAGGCACGAATAACTTAGTTAACATGTTAAATAAGGTGGTGTAAAAGACGGTGCATCAGTGATGTTAAACTTCTGATTCAATGGTTTGTTTGTATTTTTCTACAGCCTTTAAAACTTTTATTTTATTTTGATTGAATAATATGTATGAACACTGTAGAACACAAATCGCCTTGTTTGCACTTCCCAAAACTTTCAGTTTAGTAGTACTCGGGCCAAACTTTACACTTTCTCGACCAATCAAATTTGCACATGCTCTGGGGGCGGAGTAACATCGAGATTCAGACAAGAATGGTGGTTTGCTTTCAGATTCAGATTCTTGCTCGGAAATATAGATTGTGCATGGAAACACAAAGCAAGATTTGAAAGACCCTTCCCATGCCCTTTTTCTCAAGACTGCATGGGGTAAAGTGTTCTGTGAACTCTTCAGTTATTATTATTCATTCTTTAAAAAAAAAATTATTATTGCATATTTTGTTGCATACTTTATTTATTTATTTATTATTTATTATCTTCATCAACTTATTTATAATTATTTATTATTTTGCATTATCTATTATTATTTATAATATTTATTCATTATTTATATTTATTCACTCTTATTGTATCGTATTAGTATTCTTTGAAAAAAAAAATATATATATATACACACACACACACACATACAAATACTGGCATATAGGACCCATCACTTCGCCAAAGGTTTAATCAAAAGACAGCATGTTGCACTTCACAAATATATTGTTACGGCCATGGGTAACGAGTGTACTAAGAGGGGGTTAATCCTCATTTCTCCTCGGAAGAACCGGACCTGGGGCCACAGCTCACAATTAACTTCCTGGTGTGTTGGGTTCCTTAACAACCATGAGCGCCAATCAGTTAAACACGAGATCCAGTGTTCACCGTCTAATTTCCCATTTAACTAGAGGTCACGTGGCCTCATGACCGGGGAATACGGTCTCGGCGATGCACCAATCTTATCTTGATTAGATCTTAAGTAATGCGGCTGAGCGTTTACTGCTGGTGCACGCCGACTCTGACAGGTTAATTAGTTTGGGAGTTATAATCTCCCAGTCTGTCTAGGTTTGGACAATGTTGGATCAATGGAAGGAGATGATAATCACGGACAGGTTGAAATGTCAACAATGAATTTATTATAAAGAAAAAATATACAAACTGAAGGACTTTTTATTTCCTTGTCGATTAAATTGGTGAATTCAAATCAAAAGTTCAATCAACTAAATAATCTCAAACAAATAAAGAATTCAAGAAGCATTTCTCGAAAAATCGACAAATAGCAGATGCTTATCACTATGCCTGACTTCACAATTAAATATGAGACACGGGTACCCAGCAGACCATTCAGGGGAAGAATAAATCCGGTCTCAGCTTACCAAGGCAGAAGTCGGCTTGTTTCTACTAAAATAACCCAAAATGTGTGAGCCTGCCTCAGTCTACCACTCCAAATGAGCTCTCCTCAGCCCGGCTCGTTTCCGCTGCCAGCGCCCTGCCTCGTCGTGCACCCACTCTCAAACAGGCTCGAACACCAATCGACGTCACGTTGTCACCCCCAGGAACCAGGTATGCCAAGAACCAGGTACGCCAAGTTACAGGTATGCCAAGAGGCAGGTACACCAAGAGCCAGGTACACCAAGAGCCAGGTACGCCAAGAGCCAGGTACCAAGCAGAACCAGCAGGAACCATTCAACTGTCACCAACCGCTGTTGCTGCTGTCTCCAACCATCATGAGCTGTCACCAACTGTCAGCAGGATCTCTCAACAACTTCAATAGGGCAGTCCTACCATCCTTTTCTAGATGACCAGTGTGGGTGGATCCTCAATCACGACTTCAGGCAAATCTAGCTTGTCTATTGGCACATCGCTGCATGAGACTTCCCCCTGTCCATTCTCGTGGTCATTCTCTCCCGACCATCGAACGAGACGCAACTCCCAATCAACACAGGCCTGGCCCACAACGCCTTGTTTGGGGTGCTGGACGAATGCCAGAAAGCAGCCACTTCAGCAGAAACTGAGCAGAAACATGAAGTGCCCACAGAACTTCAATGGGAAATTATCACCTCTTTGTTCATCCTGACACAAAGAAGAGCTGGTTACTATTCATCGAGCTACTGAATGGGGTGTCAATTGCCGATGGGAAAAGGTGGATGTCAAACGTCGATGAAAGATGGTAGGTGTCGAACATCATATCAAAAAAGGTGGATGTCTGAGGTAAATGATCTGAGTCCACAGCCATGTTTGACCATCAGACTGAACTGTTCAGGAAAAGCTTGCGGTGTGATTAATGACTCAAATGTCCCGTAAGTCCAATGTGAAAACGATAACCAAAATAAAATGTGTAAATAAATCGTGTATTTCCAAGCCAATGTGTCTTGATGGAAAGGGAATAGAACGAGTCTCCGTTGGGCTAACGGCAATCTAACACGTGTACGAACGGTGAACAGCTCATGCAGAAATGAAAACGGATGTAAAATCATACGTCATGAACGTGTTGTAAAGAAGAAAAGGTTATCCCATAAGAAAGAAAAGGAACCTGTTCTCTATCCTTCTCCAATGCATCAGAGTTAGAATCCCACCAGAGAAGGGGAAGGGTCTATTCTGAACATGAATTTATGGAAATAACTGTCTGAGGACCTGGATGTTGTGTGCATTACTTGGATATGATTCTGAAACCCACAACACTATTGCATGTTTGTTTGTGAGTCTCAGAGCATTTAAAATTAAGTCAAACACAAACAAAGAAGGGATATTTTATAACACGTTGTTGTTGCTGTCGTCATAACTACTCTGCTTGCTGTTTGTGTGCTCCTTTTGTTTACTTTAATATATTTTCTATTGCTTCGACAAGTATTACGATATATAATTTTGTGTGCTCCTTCCTTGTTCTTCCAAGGAGTTCCTGCTATCGTAGAATAATAAATGTTACCGTTGGAACTTCTGCATGAAGCTCCCATTCTTGATTCTTCTTCTTCTTCTTCTTCTTCTTCTTCTTCTTCTTCTTCTTCTTCTTCTTCTTCTATAGCTGAAAGGCAGACTTTTAAACCAGGTATCTTTATGATAAAATGGACAATAATTGTTGTTCCAAGTAAATCGATTATTCGCTTTACAAACAAGGAAATTGATGATTAGCTTTCCAATGGTATCATTTTTATTATTTTATGACGGTAGGAACTGCTATGTTCAGCTCCTGTCCTGCTTCTTCTTCTCGCATGTCAGATTGATGGACAGATGCATCTCCTTTTAGTAATAGTAACACCCATTCCCTCCGGTAGTGAGAAAGGTGTCAATACCCACTCCCTCTCGCAGGGGTCAGTGGTTAAACCACTTTTCCTATTCTCCATGTATCACAAGTCATCTCTCCATTCTCGCTGAGGAAGGGGGTGGGGGCAGGGGTGGGGTGTAGATGAGGGGGGAATAATTTTGCACCCATGACTTGACCAGGGGTCCCAAACACGTCCATAAAATTTGGTGGAGATTGACCGAGAGGTTTTAAATTCTATAATTATTTATCAGACACATAAAATTGCCTTATTTTATATAGTACGATGCCTGATATGTCTTGCATTACTGAAACCAAGGATAGTAGGAGTGTACCATTTTATCATTGACTCCCTTCTCCCACTGGAAGAATTATTTTGATTTTTTTTCCAGTTATATTACATTTCTGATAAATAATTTTTAATAACTCTCAAAAGCATATTGACCTCATTGCACAATCTGAATCACACTATCAAAATAGCATTACCACTTAAATCCACTCATAAAATCCCTCGTAGAAGCCTCAAAGAGGTCTGGTGTCCAATTTGTATGCTGGGAAAATCAATCTCTGATTTGCTCTATCAGAGTTTACTGGATGTTGTGGATGCAAATTATCAACTCCCCTTTCTGAGTGCACAACTGTTGTGATTTCGTTGCATCACGTCATAGGATAATAAGCAGCTTCAAAGAACAGTTTGTCATTGAGAGAATCCATAATCACCAAAATTTATGAGAACCGTGTGAAGCAGAGATACAGCGAAAGCACAACTATTTTTCAGTTATCAGCTTTTCCTTCTTTACAGTAATAGTTTCAAAGTTGTTTTTTTGCTGTAGTATTCCGAATAATGTATTATTTTTATCTGTACGTCACATGTAGCGATGTCCTGCCTGACATCGTCACCTTTCACTGAATGAATCCGACATAAGCAGTAAACCTTTACTTCAAGACTAAACTCTCTCTCTCACCAAGATAAGGCCTCACCTGGCAAGTACAACCCATCATTCATCCCTATCGTTCAGCCTGTATGCCCATTCATTTTATTGTTAGTCGAATGGTGCCATGCATGATATCTCGTATACATTTGGATAAAGGTTACATTTCTCTCTGTGCCTTTCACCTTTACCTGGAAGCAATGATCAGAACAGCTCTAGCCGTGTTCTCGGTAAAGTTAAAAGCACGTTGCATTATACTAATTGGCTCTAGTACACAGGGCAAGCAGCCAGTCTCTGACCTTTATCTTGTCCTTGCACCTTGCCTGTGTATTCCACCACGCCTGTTCCGAAATATGCAACTGAAATCCACAATAACAGTCGCATGCAGCATCTCGCAAACATACCCAATTACATACTCAACGTTTACACAGATGCAATATCATAAAGATTTGACCCTAACACAGACCTTATGCCATATTCTCAAGTAATGCAAAAACATTTTATCTTTAAAACAGTGGACCGATTTCATTTCCACTTTCCCACAATAACCCATCCATCTCTACTGCAAGAGAGATATCCGTCTGTCTGTCTGTCTACATGACTGTGTGGCACATTTCTCAGAGATGGCTGAACGGATCTTCGTCAAACTTTCAGAGGTTCATCGGTGACGGTCAGAAAGTGTTTTAAGCAAAAAAAAAGTTTTTAAAAATTCAGAAAAAAACAGTTGAATTTTTCTGGATTTTTTGTTTTTTTAATCAAAATAACAGTTCCGTAGGTTTTTAAAAGCTAATATTAAATGATTCCCGATCCCATTCCTTAGTGGGTTCAGGGAAGTGTTTTTGGCCCCCATAAAAAAAATTTGATTTCTTTAAAATTCCAACAGGATTAGAACATCATTGGGCAATGTCAGGTACCCCTGCAAGTATCATATATCTATCACTACAAAGTTGCTTCCACTCAGTATTTTTAAAAGACCAGATCACATATCTAATCATGCCAAATTTGGAGGACAGGATGCAGCTCAGACTTTTGTGTGTTAAGCAAAATTTAGCGCCTTGGATGTAGGAATTGAAGCACATCCGGCAGTCACTGAACCTGAGCGTACAAGCTGCACACATCATTTATTCATGGGATCACTCAGCTGTTGAAAAAACAAGTTATTGACATAGAGCTTTGTAAATTCCCGTCTATTATTCCAAAAAATCTGCCTGGAATACCGCTTCAGTGATAAACGTGAGCTTCAGCTAATTTTGAGATGTTTCTGCTGCCTTTGAGTTGCAATACTGCCTCACATCACTGCTTCATCTTAGATTCTAGCCATCAACATTGTCAGCATTTTAGTGTTGCATCAGGATGTGTTACGCATACAAATTATTTTGTTTTTGAGAGGTTTACCTTTAAGAGATCAGGAAAGCAGGTGCATTTTGAAAGCAGAGGTATTTGGTAAGGATTGTTCTCAGAAGGAATACCATATGCTTGGTGTTGGCTTTGTGGTTGGGGTGGCTAACTTGGGATCCTATGGTCCTGAGTTTGAGCCCCGTTTGCTGCTGAATTAATACCAGGTGGGGTTGACTCAGCCTGTCATCCTTCATGAGGTTGGCAAAATGAGTACCATTCAATTGGTAATAGGGACACTGCATCAGTGGCATAGCCGTGTCCTTAACCAATGATGCAACCAGCAGGCAGAAGGATGCACATGAAAGAGAGAGAAGGAATACCCTATGTTAACTGTTAGAGACACAATAGATAGGCATTTATTTGTTTGGCTTTATATATGGATGAGCAGAGTACCCACCGCATGGGTGGGTCAAATTTGAAAGTATAGTCTGTGTTTTGTAAGAAGACTATGCGATAGATGTCTGCATAGTGTGCGCATAAAATGTTCTAGATGTTTTTTTGTTTTTTTTGATATACAATGTCAAGGCTCGTATAAGAACTGACGTACATAACATATAATAAGGGGAGCAGGAGACAGGAGGGATGAGAGAGAAAGAAGCACAAAACAGTGGGGAATAGACACATGAGGAGATCTGTGGAAGGGAGTGTGATGGGGCGGGGTGCACGGGGTAAACAAGATGGACACTACAGGGACTTTCATGAAGGAAAGCAGGGAATATGAAGGAGGTGGGTTTGGGGTGGATTAATGGGGGAAGATAAGAGGTGGTGATGAACAGCTGTTTTTTTGAAGACCTGCAGGGAAGAGTGGGATTGAAGAGAGTGTGGGAGATTGTTCCAAGGTGGAAAAAAAGAGGAATGAAAGAATGAAGGTGAGCAGTGATTCTTGATTTTGCTAGTTTTACCAGAAGGGAGGAGGTTGCTGGCAGACCTTGAGTGCCCTGAGGACATATAGGTGGGACAGATAGCAGACAGAAAGAGGGGGTGTGGAGGGCGAGGCCGGAGAGAAGACTGTGAGAGAGTGAGAGACCCAAAGACTCAGCCTCATCGTGGGAGATACCAATGATCCTAAATGCCTTGGTTTCCACAACGGGAAGCCGAGAAAGGTGAGAGGCAGGAGCACCATCCCAGAGGGGAGAGCAGTACTCCATCAGGCTGTGGATGACAGCTTTGTTTATGGTCAGGAGCTCAGGTGTGCCAATGAGGATTTTGCACGATGGAGGATGCCCAATCTGTGACTGGCGTTGGAGGCCAGCTTAGAGATGTGGCTTTCCCAGGAAAGATCGTGGCAGATAGGGAAACCCAGAAGCTTGAAAGACAGGACTTCTTCCAGAGGATTGTTGAGAAAGTAGATTGGGGTGGGGGGGAGGGGGGTCCAGAGAGTCATCGTGATGGTGTGAGATTTGTCAGGATTTAAATTTTGATTTTTTTTTTTTGATTTGTCAGGATTTGATGGTTTAAAGGGCACATTCCAAAAGTAGTGTCTAAGGGGTCGAAAGTGTCTCACCTCTCAAGCATGTAAAAAGTGTCTACAAAGGTCCAAGTGATCTAAAGCTTAAAATGGTCATGTCCAAGCTGTCTCATGTCAGAAGGTTGCAAGAGGTCCGAAAGGGACTTCATGGGTGTAGGTGTCTAAAGTGTATAAAATATCTATAGAGTGAAGGGATCTAAAAGTGTCAAAAGGGGTCTTAAGAGTCTTGGGTTATTGATGGTCATAGGGGCCTTGGGGTCCTAAAAGTTCCAAAGAGGTCTTAACCCTTTGAACCCTGAGCTCCTTGGACTTTCGGTTTCCCCACCCTGGGCTCCCTGGAAAAAATCCGGGCCACTCGGGTACATGGAGGTTTAAATAGTGGCTGGCAAAACGGCTGCTCAGGTTCAAAGGGTTAGGGGTTTTGGGGGTCTTAATGGTCTTAGGGGTCTTCTGGGTCTCAAAGGGTCTTGGGTGTATTTGGTCTATTGAGGGTCTTTCATGGTATTGGGGGGTCTGAAGGGCTTTGGGGGTATTTTGAGTCTTAGAGGTCTTTAGGGGTATAAAGTGTATTCAGGATCTTTGGAGTCTTCATGGGTCTTGGAGCTTTCAAGGTTCTTTTGGGTATTAACGGTTTTAAAGGGTCTTGTGGTGGTGTATTAAGGATATTGGGGGTCTCACGGATATTTCTGGCTTTGGGGGGTATTATTGGCCTTCGAAGTCTTCAGAAGTATTTTGTGTCTAAAGTGTACTGAGGGTCAAAGGGTCTTAGGGATTTTACAGTGGCTGGTAAAATGGCCACTCGGGTTCAAAGGGTTAAGGGTTTTAAGGGTCTTCATGGATCTTCATGGGTCTTCATGAATGTCAGGTCAGGTTAGATCTGTGACCTGCTACAGGTACCATGTAAACCTGTACTAACCTGTTCC
>CM068957.1:148370911-148393739 GCA_035128595.1 Eptatretus atami | reverse complement strand
CTATATTCTTCTTTCGGCTGCCTCCTTTAGGTCGCACACAGCGATCACTCCGAATACTCCGCATAGTGATTTGCACATGTTTTACGCCGATGTCCCTTTCCTGACGCAACCCTGGCGGAACTCTTACGAACAGCGGGTGGAGGGATATGGTACACCCTATTTTAAACCGGGATACACCGTGCCAGTATACGGTAACTCATTTCGCCGACCTCGAAAGATGACCAGGCTGAGTCAACCCTGGTTGTATAATTCAGTGGCCCAACGTGGGCTTGAACTCAGAGACCCTTTTAGATACCACAAGCAACTGCCACCAACCAGCACTGCATGCCAAAGAGCACCAGCGATACATATATATATACTATATATATATATATATATATAATATTATATACTATAATATATATATAAAATATATTATATATATTATATAATATATTATATATATTATATATATACTATATATATACACACACACATATATATATAATATAGAACACATTACCATACATAAAAATGAAAAACACGGCAGGTGACTGGCTCTCTGTCGGTGATCCATGTGCAATGTCTATTACGTGTTTGAGAGTCATTGCTCACTAGGATAATGACTATATGTGAGTTGCTGTGTTATCATTATTTACACCAGCAATCACAACACAAACATTTCTTTAATACAATTTTATTTGTAATATTGGTGGTGTTCTGTTTATTTGTAATTTTTTGAAATCTAAAAAGGTCCAAGTGGTCTCCAGCTCTAAATGGTCAAGGGTTCAAGATGTCTAATCTGTCTGAAGGGTGCAAGTTGTCTAAATGGTGTTAAGGTCAAAAGGGACTTAAGGGGTCTAAAGAGTATAAAATGTCTCAATGGTGAAGGGATCCAAAGGTGCCTAAAAGGTAATATAATGTCCTTGGGGGTTCTTTGTCTATGGGTCTTTCTGGGTCCTCTTGGTTTACTGCTTACTCTCTTTTCAAAAAGTTACTGTCCTGTCTCTGCTGCCCAAGGGCCAGGCTAATAATAATGGTGGTATAATTTGGCAATAATAACAAACATATAATCCCTCCCTCCCCCACCCCACCTCCTCCCCACACCACTCTGTTCCTAGCCAATACATCTGGGCTTGGTGAAAGGCAAGCTAACGCTCTCAAGCAGTACAGCATGCAGGTATGCTACAATGACGATAACACACCTACATTCAAACGTAATTTACAAGCAATAGTGTTTTTTTCATGGCCGAGAGCTGATGAGACAGAGCAGTAGAGGAAGGCAAGATGAGATGATCTCCAAAGGAAATGCAAGGCTGCTTGACAGAGGCAGCAACACAGCAATCTCAGTTCAGGAGAGGCCAACATGCGTGACAGAAGATTGCAGTTATGCGACAAAGCCCGCCAGAGTGTGTGTGTGTGTGTGTGTGTGGTGTGTGTGTGTGTGTGTGTGTGTGTGTGTGTGTGGTGTGTGTGTTTTGTGGAGCTTTCTAATGTGGAGTGTGATGCACCAAAATTATTGGCATGATCGGAGTTGATTTGGCTCATTAAAATTCAGCTACGATAATCCTCCAAATAAAGGGACAGCAATATAACTGTTTTGTTACAGCAGTACAGGGCTTTACTATGCCTTTCCAAAGGGGAGTGTGATACACCATCAAACTGATCGTCATGAGTTCCTACATTGCTTAGACCAATGAAAATTTTGTCCAATGGACCAACGGGCCCACTGGTTACTGAAAAAGATGTATCTAAAAGCTTCTATGGAGTTTACAACAAAGCATCTTAATGATACTGCAGGAATGTGGAGAAACATTTTGTGGTCAGACGAGACAAAAATTTAACTTTTTGGTCTAAATTAAAAGCGTTACATCTGACGCAAGCATAACACTACACATCACAGAGTAAACACCATCCCTACTGTCAAGCATGGTGGTGGCAGCATCATGTTATGGGGCTGTTTTTCATCAGCAGGTGCTAACAAGCTTGTCAGGTTAGAGAGGACAATGGACGATGCAAAGTACAGGAGAATCCTTGATGAAAACCTGTTTGAGTCAGCCATGAATCTGAAACTGGGTAGGAGATTCACATTACATCAGGACAATGATCCGAAGCATAAAGATAAAGCCACACCGGAGTGTCTGAATAAGAGGATAATAAATGTTCTTGAGTAGCCCAGTCAAAGTCCTGACTTGAACCCAACTGATCATTGATCGTGAGACTTGAAGATTGCAGTCCATCGACGATCCCCATCAAACTTGGCAGAACTGGAGCAATTTTCACGTGAACAATGGACAAATATTTCACCATCTCACTGTGCAGAGCTAGTGGAGACATACCCAAAAATACTCATCGCAGTCATTGCTGTAAAAGGTGCTTCCACCAAGTACTGGCCGAAGGGCCTGAATGCTTTTACAACCGGTGAATTTTGATTTGTACATGTTTTTCTACAGATATTCCTGACATGAAACCTCCTTAAACTATAACAGTGTTTAGTATAATCTCATCGGGTATGAATAACAAAGTTCATTTGGAAAAATATTTTCTCCATAATTCGTAATTCATCTAAATGTGGCATTATTGGTAAGGGAGTGAATACTTTTGCAGGCCGCTGTATTTTCGATCAGAATGTGACATAAAGTGTTTGTTTGGATATTTGAAAAATGTTTCAAAATCTCGATGCCATTCTTATTTTCTCTTTTTGCTGCTCGTAAGTAGATAAAACAAGAATTAACAGTGAACACCAATTTTCTCAATACATATTTGAAGGTGAGTTTTGTGAACTCACACAGCCGAACAGTCATAGATTATTAATAAATTCCTCCTGGGTTGACCTTCACTCAAACTTTAGAGTTTTTCATATTTAAAAGCATGAGTTGTAAAATCATTGCATCATAGATTCAGCTGCCAGGTAAAGACCCTGCTGTTGGGAAAACTTGCATGATTCGAGTATTTTTAAAATTAAATTGTTTTGAGAGCTAATGCTGTTATCGAAAGATAAATAAATAAATAAAAACCTTTAAAATGATTTGAAAACAATTTAAAGCGTATACACTATACATATGCTTATTGCTTACATTTATCAGGAAAAATTCCAATTTTTTTTAATGAGCTGCTGAAGAATAGAAATATACTAATTAGATGTTAATGAGGTCATGCCTCCCCATTACTCCATCTGCACTATACATCCCCTTCCCTGATCCATCCTTATCCCCTCTTAAACCCCCCCCCCCCCATCCATTCTTCTCACCTACTTCCTTCATTCCATGCATTCCCTTATATCTCTCATTTTGTTCCGTCTTCACATCATGTTTTTAAATGTAATCAACACCCAACCTCAGACACTCCATAGCCTAAAATCATCAGGTATGTAATATGTAGATCCCCCTCATTTTGAGAAGACGTATCTTGTCAAAACGTTGAAGAGTAATCATCCGTGGGGCGAAGACACTTCCAAACGGACTTGAAATCGTACCGTTGATGTGCATGTGAATGGATGGTAACAGCTTGCAGAATACAAATATAAGTGGCCTATTCTGTCCTGAGTTCCCGCTTATGGGATTAGCAGGTTTCTAGAATGACCGTGGGTCATGCACAGCTACATCATGCAACTCAATACATGTATAGAAGATGTCACAAAAGTCTGCGTAATGAGGGGGTGTAGCCCAAGAAGAAGAAAAATAATTGTTCTTCCTGCAGACCCGTGCAAAGTACATCTTGCATCAAGAAAACACTCCAAACAGCTTTTCACACCTTGACATTAACTTTAGTTTCAGTCTCTGGCATTTATTGAGGTTTTCTCTCTCTCTCTCTCTGTCTCTCTCTCTCTCTCTCTCTCTCTCTCTCTCTCTCTCTCTCTCTCTCTTCTCTTCTCTCTCTGTCTGTCTCCTTCAAGCAAGGCAATGAGCAACAGGCATCCAACTACCAGGTTTGGCCTAAAGAGGCTCCTGTCTTCATCGAGGTAATTAAAGTTTGTCAGGAAAGGCGAGTTCCTCTGGATGTGGGCGGATTTTTATCGCAGCTACATGGGGAAGGAAAATTGCTTGTCTCACCCAGAGCTGTGATAACCCAAGCCATGCTGAACATTATTTATCGCATCCCTGTTACTGCCACGAGAGATCCTTAAAACTTCAGTCCGATTATTTTATGCCGTGGTGTTATCTCCATTAAGCCAGAAATAATGTTTTTTATTTTTGTGATGGGGTGGTGGGCGAAACAACATGTGGGGGGTGTTGGGTTGCATCATGTGAAGCTTCACATTCAAGAGACCATTGCAGGAAAGAGGGGTTAAGAATGGCAAAGGACCACTTACTGCCTTTTTCTATTTCTCCTTCAGATAACTCCGTATAATGGGGTGCCATAGTAAACCCTTTGTGCATTTTGCGATCAAAGCACAGAGATAGACTTATAAATATGGATCAGATCTGGATATTGGGGCATCGCAAATTTAGCCCTTGACGACCGTGGCAGCCATCTTACAAAATGGCTGCAAAGCGAAATGCTAACTATGAGGAACTTCTTAATTCAGAAGTAGATGGTTTCAATGGGGGTAATGAGACAATGATAGGTCATCGGAGATTATTATTCATCATTGTTAATCAGCCATTGCACTATATGGGGTTTTAAAATGGACATATTGGTGACAGTGCTGCAGAAATGTCATTTTCTGGGATAAAATAACCTTGTTTTATGAATAACACAAGTGTGGATCAGCTCGCTACACTCACCTCTCCACACATCGATGCAGAGATTTCCATCACATATTTGCTGTGTTGTCATGATTTACACCAATTAGAATACAAACATTTCTTTTGTACAAATGTCTTTGTAATATTGGTGATATTATATTTATTTGTAATATTAAAAGGTCCAAGTGGTCTAAAGCTCCAAATGGTCAAGGGTCTAAGCTGTCTATTCTGTCTGAAGGGTGTAATGGTCTAAAGGGACTGAAAGGTTGTAAAACTCTAAAGGTTCTAGAGGTGAAAAGAGTATAAAAGGTCTGAAGGGTGAAGGGATCTTAAGGTGTTTAAAGGGTTGAAAGGGTCTTAAAGATAAAAAGGGGTCTAAAGTGTCTTTTGGGTCTTTTGAGTCCTCAAAGACTTTTTGGGTCTTCAGGGTCTTTTGGGTCCTTAGGGACTTTTTGGTCTTCTGGGTCTTTTGGGGGTCTTCTGGGTCTTTTTGGGGGTCTTTTGGGTGCAGCACGATTTCCTCTGAAAATGAATAGAACATCTCCTGCCCTCTCAACTCTCTTTTTTTTTTTGTATACAGAACTTATGGAAGAGCGAGAACACAGAAGGGATCAGGACACAACAGAACAAAAGGAACAGCAGAAAGATAAGGGGGAAACACCAAAAGTAGGGCGGACGGAGAAAATAGATGTAGAGGGGCCAATGAGGCATGCAGGTAATGATGAGGGGTCGGCGAGAATGCAAAGGGTGGGCAAGATGGATACAGAAGCAAAATTTTGGGGGAGAGGTGTGGGGAGGCTGGGGTGGTTTCACGGGTGTAGTAAAGATTGTAGTTTTCAATCGGGATGATCTGAAATGGTGGTGAATAGCTGACTTGAAAACCTGGAGGGAAGAAAGAGATTGAAGAGATGTGAAAGTTGGCTCCACAGGCAGGACAAAAGAATAGCAAATGAGTGGAGATGAGCAGTGATTCTGGATTTTGAGACTTTTACGAGAAGGGGGGTTGATGGTGGACCATGTGTGCCTTGCAGACACCTGGGGAGTGGAGGGAGGGAGTGACAAAGCAATGATGGAGCAGAGAATGCTAGACAATAATGGTGGCAGTAGAAGACAGAGACCACCGATCTGTCAGAGATGGTGAAGTGATAGACTCATAGACTCAGCTTCATCTCGAGATTATAATTATGTTGAAGGCCTTGGTTTCCATGATGTCAAGCTGTGCAAGATGTGAGGCTGGGGAGCCAGCCCAGAGGGGATAGCAGTACTCCATCAGGCTGCAGAGGAAAGCCTTGTAGGTGGATAGGAGCTCAGGTATGCCAAGGAACGATGTTGCATGATGGAGTTGTCTTTGGATTCCATAGATACAATAGACTGTTTGGAGAGCATGGCAGGATGACTGACTATTGAAAGCTTGAGATATGTCCAGAGATATAGTCATGATCTCATGTCTGATATTGAGGGCCTTCATCCATTGTTGGAAGAGTAGAAGCAGCATGTCCAAGTTAGAGTGCAGGGGCGGATCCAGGTGGGGGAGCACTACCGGTACGCACCGTCCTTAAACACCGTGGGGGCGCACCCGGTGTGCGGCCTCCTTAAACCCCTCCCCTCTCGTCAAAAGCAATCGTTTTTACACATGTAATTACATGTATATAACCGAATATGCGGTCTGTATATAATCACATGTAATGCACATGTAATGAGGTGTATATAACCACATGTAATGAGGTGTAATATACCACTGTAATGCACATGTAATGAGTGTGTAAATATAACCACATGTAATGAGGTTGTATATAACCACATGTAATGAGGTGTATATAATCACATGTAATGAGGTGTATATAATCACATGTAATGCACATGTAATGAGGTGTATATAACCACATGTAATGAGGTTATATAACCATGTAATGAGGTGTATATAATCACATGTAATGCACATGTAATGAGGTGTATATAACCACATGTAATGAGGTGTATATAACCACATGTAATGAGGGGTATATAACCACATGTAATGAAGGTGTATATAACCACATGTAATGAGGTGTATATAACCACATGTATGAGGTGTATATAACGCACTGTAATGAGGTGTATATAATCACATGTAATGCACATGTAATGAGGTGTATATAACCACATGTAAATGAGGTGTATATAACCACATGTAATGAGTGGGGGTATATAACCACATGTAATGAGGTGTATATAACCACATGTAATGAGGTGTATATAACCACATGTAACGAGGAGTATGTAACCGAAGATGTGGGAAAGCAAACCGTTTCATGCAGTGAATTTTTTTTTGAGTTGAATCTTCAACATCAATTGCTTATAAAAATGTAATATCATGAATATTGCAAATTAATTTGCAAAATAAATGTTTGAATTCTGATCGGTGTAAATAATGACGACATAACAGCAACTCGCATACTTATCCTCAATAAAAACAAGCCCGTCTGCATAGCAACGCATGAAAGGTGTTTTGAGTTATGTGGTGGTGAGGTGTTTCATAATGTGGAGGATATGTGGCGGTAAGCTTTTTAAAATAACTTGGCCGTTACGTGGTGGTGTGTTTTTTAATAACGTGGCAGTATTTGTAACACTGCAGCGATGTGTGGTGAGGCTGTAGCTTACCTCGAGTTTCGAGCAGATTTTCGAGAACACCTGTGCTGATGCCATCAGCTTACATGCCCCAAAAAAACGACTACTCACTCAAGTGTTGCCTCTCCAGGTTGCATGCTTTCTTACAGATGCCTTACCTTTTTGCCAATTCCAAGTTTAATTTTAGTTCTCACCTTTTCATTCATAACCCTCTTCATTCAAATGTGAATCTGTCTTCGAAAGTTGCTTGTCACACTTTTCTCTCCACAACTCCATCTGCTTCCTACCACTACCGAATGATCCCTCCCATTTCTACCAATAAGCTTCTCAACAAATGGTGAGAACCTGTCCCATTTACACCTTAAGCTCCTCTACTCATGATGTGCTGCTTGGTAAGGTAGTCATCCTCCAGTTTGTTTCACCCAACTTTCTGTTTGTGGATCCTTTCCCCCTGTTGGTCCACTTTTCTCTAACACTCAAAACCTTTATGTAAAAACAAAGAAATGTGTTGCAACCTTGATGAAGAAGCCCTTTTAAGCCATACCTTACCGAAATGCATAATAATGACAATTGTTATCTGCATGTGCTGAAACTATGAGTATGTTTGTGGATTACAAATCTGTGAAATAATATGGATGGGATATATATATATATATATATATATATATATATATATATATATATATATATATATATATATATATATACGTATATACATTTTTTACTGTTTACATATACAAATATATATACACACTGGAGGAGTGTGGGAGGGGTCAATCATTTACGTAACCCCAGCCACCTGTGTGTAGTCGATTAGGTGAGAGCTGATTCGCTATTCCCTCCATTCACAGGTGAGAGATGTGGGTGGGTCTTTATTTATATATTGACTGCTTTTGATATTTGCACGTGATACATGCTTGGGAGCCTCATTGGTATGTATTGCTGTCTACGCTATTGCTGGTGATTCGCCAATAAGTGATGAAACTAGCTGAGGGGGTGTGCAGCGTTGGGATTCTCATGTGTGTTCTATCTGTGAACGGCTTTATTGTTGTTGAGGAACTCTGGGAAGGGTTTGAAACAGCGTTAGCACTTACCTTGTGTAAGTCTTCTTGGGTTGCTTTATGCAGCTACTTGGGCTAGAGGAGTTTGGGAGGGGTCAATCATTTATGTAATCCCAGCCACTTGGTTGTAGTTGATTCGGTGAGAGCTGATTGGCTATTCCCTCGATTCACAGCTGAGAGATGTGGGTGTGTCCATATGTATGTATACACACACACACACACACACACACACACACACACTGCATGGCCAAAAGAACATGGACAACTGCTCGTCCAAAATCTCATTCTGAAATAATGGGCATTAATATGGATTTGGTCTTCACTTTGCTGCTATAACAGCCTCCACTCTTCTGGTAAGGCTTTCCACTCGATGTTGGAACATCGCTGCAGGCATTTTCTTTCATTTAGCCACCAGACCATTAGTGAGGTCGGGCAATGATGTTAGGCCATTAGGTCTGGCTCGCAGTCGGTGTTCCAATTCATCCCAAAGGTGTTCAATGGGGTTGAGTTCAGGGCTCTGTGTGGGACAGTCAAGTTCTTCCACACTGATCTCGAGAAACTTTTTCTGCAAGGACCTCACTTTGTGCATGGGGGCATTGTCATGATGAGACAGGAAAGGGCCTTTCCCAAACTTTTGCCACAAAGTTGGAAACACAGAATAATCTAGAATGTCATTGCATTCTGTGGCGTTAAGATTTCCCATCACTGGAGCTAAGGGGCCTAGCCCGAACCATGAAAAACAACCCCAGAACATTATTCCTCCTCCACCAAACTTTACAGTTGGCACTATGTGTTCAGGTGGGTATCATTCTCCTGGCAACCGCCAAACCCAGATTAATCCGTCGGATAGCCAGATGGTGAAGCGTGATTCATCACTCCAGAGAACGTGTTTCCACTGCTCCAGAATCCAATGGCGGTGAGCATTACACCACTACAGCTGATGCTTCACATTGCACACGGTTATCTAAGGCTTGTGTGCGGCTGCTCGGCCATGGAAACCCATTTCATGAAGCTCTCGACAAACTGTTTGTGCTGACATTGCTTCCAGAGTCAGTTTGGAACTCGGCAGTGAGTGAAGCAACCGACGACAGACGATTTTTCCACGTTACTTGCTTCAGCACTCGGCAGTCCCATTATGTGGCCTATGTGTTTGGGTAGGTAGCATTCTGTGAGCTTTTGTGGCACTATGTGTTCGTTGTGGCTCCTAGACGTTTTCGCTTCACAATAACAACATTTGCAATTAACCGGGGCAGCTCAATCATGGCTGAAATTTGACGAACTGACTTGTTGAAAAGGTGACATCCTATGACGGTGCCACATTGAACGTCACTGAGCACTTCAGTATGGCCCATTCTTCTGCCAATGTTTGCCTACGGAGAAGGCATGGCTGTTCGCTTGATTTTATGCACTTGTCAGCAATGGTTGTGGCTGAAATAGCCGAATCCACTAATTAGAAATGTGTCCACATACTTTTGCCATGTAGTGTGTGTATATATATATATATATGTATACCTCAACTCATGGCTGGCAGACTCTCCTATCACAGCCAACGTTTGGCCCTAAATGGTGTTCTCTCATCCCCTCTTCCTGTCGAGGCTGGAGTACCTAAAGGCATTGCTCTGGGCTTTGTTCTCCTGTTCTTTTTCTGGTTTTCATCAATGATCTCTCCGACTCTTGAAAATCCTCTTTATCTCTTTGCTGATGACTCCACACTCTGCTGTATCATCTGCATCCCTCAGATCAGCAAGCAGCAGCCTCTTCCCTCTCTGCAAACCTGGATAACATCACAATCTGGTCCAACACCTGGAACGTGTCTTTCAATCCTAACAAATATCACACTCTCACTATGTCACTCTGAAAGGAATGTCTGGAACCTCCACCCCCTCACCCCATCAACTTTCTCAACACTCCTCTTGAAGTCCTTTCAGTCCATCTTTTGGACCTCACTATCTACCATGATCTTTCCTGGGAAAGCCACATCTCCAAGCTGGCCTCCAAAGCCAGTCGACTAGGAATCAACCGTCATGCAAAGTCCTTTCTTGGCACACCTGAGCTCTTGACCACGTACAAAGCTTTCATCCACAGCCTGATGGAGTACTGCTCTCCCCTCTGGACTAGTGCTCCCACCTCTCACCTTTCTCAGCTTCATGCTGTGAAAACCAAGGCATTTAGGATCATTGGTATCTCCCACAATGAGGCTGAGTCTTTGGGTCTCTTACTGTCTTGCCACAGACAGGTTGGTGGGCTTTCTGTCTTTTCCCGTCTCCTCTCCAGCCTCGCCGCCCCCCTGCTCTGTCTGATTTCTGTCCTGCCCATATTGCCGCAGGGTGTTCAAGGTCCGCCAGCAGCAACCTCCTTCTGGTTAAACTACCAAAATCACGAATCACTTCTCACCTTCATTCTTTCATTCCTCTTTTTTGCTGCGTTTGGAACAAACTCCCACACACTCTTCAATCTCACTCTTCCCTTCAGGTCTTCAAAACAGCTTTTCACCAGCATCTCTTATCTTCCTCCATCCAAAACCACGATCTTCTCTACTGCCGTTCATGCACCCCAAACCCACCTCCTTCAAATTCCCAGCTTTCCTTCCTGTAAGTCTCTGTGGTATCCATCTTGTTTACCCCGTGTACCCCGCCTCATCCTTCTTCCTTCCACAGATCTCATGCCTCTGTTCCCCACTCTTTTATGCTTCCCTCTCCCATCCCTCTTGTTGCCTGCTCCCCTTGTTATACGTCATGTGTGTTAGCTCTTATACGAGCGTTGACATTGTATATAAAATAAAAAAATAAAAAATAAAATTCTTGGCCATCATTCACTCAGGGGCAAAGAATAAAACAAGAAGGACTTGAAAATAAAACATAAGTAATGTATCGAGAAAAGGAGAGCAGTCTTTCCTTCTCTCCCTCACCTCACACAAATATACAGGAGAATGCAGAGGAAAATGGATGAGGAAGATGGGCAGTGGCGATGGGGACACACAGCTATGTCCCTGAGGTGCCCAGACTCTGTAGGCGAGTCCTCTTTGTAGTCCCAGATATGTGACCGAAATGTGCATCTCGCCCTCCTCTGCCTCAGATTCTTCTTCCTCAGGCCCCTGTCAATGACTTGCCACCATTCACCCTCCTCGTCCCTCACGGCTGAAGGGATTGAGAAGGCAGGATGATGGTCGTGGAAGGAGTGTTCTTTTTCCACAGAAGCTCGACACCAACTGCTTGTGAAACTTTCCTTTCTTTTCCCTCACACGTTTTTGCTCCCTCCCTCACGTGCTTTCTCAGTCTTTTAGTCTTCTGCTCATGCGAGCTTGTCCCGTTCATTTCTCCTTTCTGCTTCCCTCAGCCTTCTGCATCTGCTTTATGCCTTCTCTTCTGCTTCACATTACATCTGTGCCTTTTGCTTCTTCCCTTTCTGCTTTCTGGGCCATCTGCTCAGGAGCGCTCTTCCTATCTGCTGACACGATCTTGTCACTAGTACTTCTCTGCCTTTCTGCTTCTTCTTCTTCACATTAGCTTTCTTCCCTTCCTCCCTCAAGCCTTCTCCCCATCCCATGGGTCCACAGACTATGGGGGTGGGTGCATGACATCACTTGTGGAAATTGCCAAGCCATTCTGAGGGAACTTTCAAGGAAGCCCCCGTCCCGCCCTCCATGCGCCCAAAGCCGAAACGAGAGCCCTCAACCTCCTCCTCCGTGTGGAAAGCGCCCAGTCGCACTGCACTGCACCACGCCCACGAGAAGTGCCACACCTCGCAGGCCACGACGAGCACCAAGTACCACGAATGCACATGTGAGATGCGACACGAACATGCTTGTGAGAGCACCTGATATGTTACCAAGCAATGTGCAGACAGAAGGAACATGGAAAAGAACCCCGCATGCCTGACGGATGACCGAACGGCCGTGGGACCAAAGGTAAGACTGATGGGGTGAATGAGGGATTGTTGAAAGGATGTTTGATGGAGGGGAGATTGTTGGTGGGACATTGAAACAGGCTGATGGGCTTGTTTCAATGATTGAAAGCATGACGACTAACAGCTGAGAGATGATTGAAAGTAACAGAGGGATTGAAAAGAACGATGGGATGAAGAAATAAAGATTGAAAATAACAGAGGGATTGAACAGAATTATGGTGTGGAAGAAGAAATATTAAAAGTAACAGAAGGGGAAGGGGGAGACACGAGACTGGAAAAATCCAGCCGAGCCAATGGATGCCCCCCAAACAGCCCTTTGACAAGGGACCATGGACTATCTATACAAAGACTAATGAAATAACTGATCCTCGAGTCACCTTCGTGTCCATGTATGCTCTCCCCCTGGGGTAAGTTTTCCAAACTCATAACAATATATAAGGGTGAGACGTTGCTGAATGTAAAGATAGCATGTTGGTCTCTTCACAAATTAATGATAAGGTTAGTCTCGGGTGAAACAAAAATAGATTAACAAACAGCAAAATAATAAACATCATTTCAATAAATTCCTATAGACAAACAATATCCCCAATAAAACTTAGTACAGTGCTGGATTTTTTTGTAGAATTAAAAATAATTAACAGTACTACTTCCTTTTATCACGGGTATTCTTACATCAGTGCTTTGCAACACTATTTTTTTTATTTTTTTTAATCAATCTCCCTTTTTGTCACAATCCTGGAATTGCATTGTAATTGCAATCTGTACGCAATTCCTTCCTGGTCTTTTAGCATTTTAAGATGAATAAATAAATGCATCACTTTTAATATCCCTTTCCTCATGCCCAATACGCGATAACACAGCAATATTTGCTGCTTACCAAAGCATGGCCTAAGGCAAGAGCAAACTTTGTTTTCAGTCTTTTTCTTCCCTGATCCCAAGGCATTTTATGGAATTGCAATGGGCAATCTACTTGTGCTGGAATAATATAACACACCATTATGATTTTTTATTTTCACAGCTTAAAGAAAATCTCTATAACCTCCTTCCATATGAACATACAAGCAACATTTCAAATGGTTAAAATGTTTGCACAGCATTGTTTTCAACCAAAAATCCAGGCATGTATGAGAGAAGCAATATATATGTATATATATATATATATATACAATATATCACAATTGCAGTTTCACATTATCACGATGCATAACGATATATTTTGATTCTGAGTTTTTTTTTTTTGAGAACTGATTTTTATTCAGTGGGAAAAACAATTTGACATGTGGCTTTCAACGTTCGACTGGCAATTAAAAGAAATAAAAGTTGCTTCTCAAATGCTGCATCAAAATAGCTTGAGGTCTGCCACTCTCTATGCTCGGCATAAAAATTTAGTTTCTCATGATCACATCAAACATTTATGACTTGTGCTGAGCAACAGATTTTCAAAAACTCATTCTGGTGTGCATGAACTTCTGAAAAGAAAGCTGCAGAAGAAGTCTTCAGGAATGCAAGCACAGATGTATATCCCTCACGAGATTTGCATAAACAAAGCAAAAAATATATTACGAGACGTAACTGTAGGGGTGTAGGGCAGCCTGGAATCATGGTGAAACCCAATCCTTATCCCTGTGTTGTAAGAGGTGACCAGGGTTGCGTCAGGAAGGGCATCCGGCGTAAAACCTGTGCCAAATCAGTATGCGGATCATAACGGATGATCCGCTGTGGCGACCCCAAAAGGGGAGCAGCCGAAAGAAGAACAACATATATATATATATATATATATATATATGAGCAAATACCACCCGTTGCTTCACTGACGGTAACACTAAAGGGGGGAGGGAGAAAAATATGGGGGAAGAGGGAGAGATAAGAGGTGGAGAGGAAAGGAAAGAGGAGGGAGCGGGAGAAAAGAGGGGTGGGGGAAGGGACGAAAGCATGAGGTGAGAGGAAGGGAAGGCAGACGTGTGATGGAGCATTAATTCTTATGCATACCGTCTCATCAAAATGATTCTGAATAGAATAACAGTGAAGATGGAAACAAAATAATGTCTGAAATCCATTTTCTACCAGTCATACTACAAACACAGCCCGGAGATAAACTCCTGCCCGAAGACAAACTCCTGTCCAGACGTAAGTACCGCCCGGACGCACCTGTAAACAAACACCGCCGGACTTGTCTGGAGACAAACACCACCCAGACATGTCCCAAGCCAAGCTGGCCAGAGACAAACACCTCTTGGACACGTCCGGAGACAAACTCCCGTCTGGATATAAACACCACCAGGACACGTCTGGAGACAAACACTGCCCAGACACCTATGGAGACAAACACCATCCAGATATTATGAACACTGTCCATATATGTCCAGAGACAGACAGAAAGAGAAAGGGGAGGGGGAGTGAGAGAGGAGATGTGGGAGGAGGGTACTGCACTGTATTGGGAGGGGGTAGAGCAAGGATGGGACAGAGAGAGAGAGAGAGAGAGAGAGAGAGAGAGAGAGGTGGGGTTAAGGGAGTTAGTAGAAAGAATATGTTATGCTTTATAAACAACACACACACACACACACACACACACACACACACACACACACACACACATGCTTGGCCGAAATCGGCAATTTTTCAGGAATCGGCAGGTTGGAGTCAGTGTGATTACCAACTACATTACGTACTGTATACAACCCAGAAACCTTGAGTAGCTTTTACTTAAAAAACACGTTGCATTTATATCGACGTTTCAGGGATATGTTCACAAACATTAATCTTTATAAACAGGTGCGTGTGATGGATGGAAAAAAATTTGGCTCAGTAATTTAGAAAATACGATAATATGGCAAATGGCTTGGAAATCAGGCGTTATTTCACAACTCGCTCAGAGTGACGGAATATGAAACCCTCGCTCAGGGTGACGGAGCACAAACCACTCACTCAGGGTGACGGAGCACAAACCACTCACTCAGGGTGACGGAGTACGAACCACCTGCTCAGGTGACGGAGCACGAACCACTTGCTTAGGGTGATAGAGCACGAACCACTCGCTTAGGGTGACGGAGCACGACCACTCGCTTAGGGTGAGGATCACAAAGCGGCCCGGTGCCACTCGCTTAGGGTGACGGAGCATGAACCACTCGCTTAGGGTGACGGAGCACGAACCACTCGCTTAGGGTGATGGAAATGTTGACACGCTCCCGATATGCGGCTTTCGAGGTCCTTACATGGAAGCGGAAGCACAACGTCATGTTTGTTCCTTCTGACAAAGTCAGTGTCGAATACATTGTAATTGCGATCAGTAATATCATCAGGATGGATAAGATCCATGCAGCATCACAAATGAACAAATGTTTCATGGTTTTTGTATCTGAGGAAAGCCTCGTACATGAGATTGTTGAGGCTGGTTTGTTCACAGTTCACTTCATTCTGGTTTCCCCACTTGACACCCCAGCTGTAAAAATCATAATATCAAATGTACCGCCATTCATAAAGTCTGAGAACCTGTGAGCAAAGCTATCTCTGTATGGTACCATCGCGTCCCAGATCAAAATGTTACCTCTGGGCTGCCAGAACGAACAGGCGAAGCACATCGTGTCCTTCTGGCGACAGGCATACATTTTACTTTCCACATCCAACGTCGAAAAAGTATTGAACGTAGTATTTAAATTTCATTGTTTTAATTATGACTCCCAAGTGTACGCACCAACTGAAACATTAAAATGCTTTACTTGTGGAAATTTCGGTCATTTGAAACGTTTCTGTCCCCAATCGTCACCCTCTCTGGCTGAAGGGACGATCTCTCCGGCAAATACTGCTTTGCCTCTACCTTCCTACACTTCAAATAAATCCTCTGATAACACGAACATCTGGGATGGTTTTACGCTTATTTCCTCATTGAGGAAGAGGAAAACACCTCAAAATTCACGTCCACTTCATAAAGAAAGGGTGGCAATATGTCAGAACACATCGGGAATGTTTCTATCTGACCAGACTACTACGAGCAATCGGTACGGATCCCTCGAACATGAGGATGCAGACTCTCTGCCCATACCCGAGATTGCCCCCAAAATGTTCTGGAGGAAATTTATACTCCACCTGAAGAAAATATTTAAAGTAATACTGCTCCGTCTCCCTCTCGTGTGAACACGGACGAACTACATCGAGACGCCAATGAAAAAATAAAAGGAAAAAATCTGATCGTACCCTCAGTGCACACACTTTCTTTACAATGACCTAATTTGCCTAATGACATTCCAACCCCAACAGTGTCTTTTCCAGCTGTTTTGCATAACGTGTCTGAGCACACCAATAAAACTGAGAAAGAACCTCAAATTATCCAACCTGTCACAGATTCCCCCATCCCCCCCCCCCCCCCCCCCCACACTACCTGAGATTCCTCCAATTCCTCAACCTCCTCCTGGTCCTATTAATATGGAGCAGGCTGACACCTGCACACCACAAGTTATTCCAGAGCCTGAAGAACCATTAATTGAAAGTTTCCCGGATAGTGCTTCTGACATGTCTGAAGGGGAATCTTATGAAATTGAAGATTTTCTGACATCAAATGTATCACCAACCCAAATTTTTTAAATCCTGAACCACACTTTCAGAAAAAGATACATTGATATCAAAAATCATTTTTCTGACCTGCAAAGATTTATCGGCATGGCGAGGAATATTATTCGCCAGCCTAGTGACCACCACTTCACTGAACCTCAGTGTAGCAGGTTAAAGAAGTACATTGTGAAAGCAAAAGATGAACTCAAGCAATGATCTTTGTAGTTTAAATATCAATGGCAGAGCGAGCCAACTGCGCAAACTTCGAGTGGTTAACCTCACACCACAAAGAAAATTAGATGTACTTTTCTTGCAAGAGACCCACACTACTCCAGCATCCCATGCAGAATAGAACCTCATGATTAAAACAATCAGTTTCTTTTTTCAGCGATTCCAATTCTCGTACTGCTGGGTTACTTTTCTGTTGAACCTCCATTTCCATCCATCATAACTTTCCTTCCAAAAATATAATCCCAGGACACTTAGCCTCCCACAAATTTACCACTAATAACATAAATTATATATTATTGAATGTTTATGCCCCTTCAAACAGTACGGACCAACAATGCTTCTATGCGTTGTTTACACAGGTTATATGAGGTTAGGGCCTTCTACACAGACCAACAACGTTAGGGCCTTAAATGAGGAAAATGGATTTACACAAGTGCATCATTATCGCAGGTGATTTTAATTGCACTCTACAACCCAATCTGGACAGGAATTAGTGTGGAACCCCATCCCGGACCCGCTAAATTACTAGCCAATGTAATAAGAAATTTTAGGTTCCATGACCTCTAGTGTCAACAAAACCCCATGAAACATCAATTTACCTGGTGTAAGATTGCAAGTAACCAGGTATCCTGAGCTAGACTCGACCTGATCTCTGTAAATTCACCCTTTATCAATCTCTCCCCTACCACAGGAATTTCCCCTTCCAGATTTTCAAACCACTACATAATTACTGTGAGTTACCACCGACAGTTGTCTTTGAATCATCATCCATTCTGGAATTTTAATGTCACCATTTTAGAAAACCCCTCTTTTAGGGCCGTGTTTAGAGATTTATGATCTGTTTTATGAAATCAAAAGCATGAGTGGACAGATCAGCATTTATGGTAGGATAATACAAACGCCCATTTAGAGATTTTTGCAAAAAAAATTGTTTCCTAGCAACACAAGAGGAATGTAGAACAAAGGCTATTTTGGAAAAGGAAATTCCACAGATCCAAACAAAGCTATAAAATCACCCTTCCCACCAAGAAAAACTGAGGCTGAAGGAAAAGAGGGCATTCCTTCTTGCAATAATTGAGAACCAAACCCAGGGAGCATTATCGAGATTGTGTTTTCAGCATCTCAACCTTTTGGACACACCAACCCGTTTTTTCTTTGATTTTGAGTCTAAGGTTCTTCACCCTCAAATTACTGCCCCAAAACACCCTGGCAACTCTGTCATCACTCACTCTGAAGGAATCAAGAGGGAAGCCAAATTATTCTTTCTCTAGCATTTATAAAACAACCGGGGTTGATTAAAATGGTGTCTCCCATTTGTTTGATGATATTTCCACCTTAAACCCAGAACAAAGGCAGAGCCTGGAGAAACCACTCACACTTGAGGAACTCTCCATCGTGCTAAAGAGTTTTGGCAAAGGAAAATCACCAGGCCTTGACGGATTTCCGACTTAATTTTTTGAATCCTCTGGGACCTAATTGGCCCCGAACTGTTCGCGGTCTTTCAGGAGAGCCTCAAAAAGAATGAACTCCCATTGAGCTGCAGAAGGGCAGTACTTACGTTGCTTCCCAAGAAAGGCGATCCTTTGCTCATCTCCCAGTGGAGGCCGGTGTCGTTACTGTGCGCGGACTATAAGATCTTTTCCAAGGCTATTGCTTCGTGCTTTCCCCCCTTCCTAAAGGACATTATAAGCATGGATCAAACCGATTGTGTTCCTGGTCATAGTATCCATGACAATATTTCTGGTATTCGTGATTTGATTGATGTTTGTGACATTTCTCTTGAAAGTGTTGGCCTCGTTTTCCTCGATCAGGAGAAGGCCTTTGATTATGTTACTCATGAATACTTGTCCGAAGTCTTAAAACGATTTGGTTTGGGACCTTTTATTTTGTCATATATACATTTATGTTATTCTAATATATGTGCTCTACTCAAAATTAACAATGTTCTTGTGCCCCCTTTTTGTTTTGAAAGAGGTGTTCGGCAAGGCTGTCCACTTTCAGGTGCCTTATACACCCTATCACTTGAACCCCTTTTAAACACTCTTTGTAAGTATTTGTCTGTTTTTACTGTTAGAAGTTTAAACCATACTATAAAGACCATTGCTTATGCTGATGATATACTATGTGTTTGTATCAAAAACTCTGATGACATTGCCAAGATGATACATGGCTTAGAGCTCTTTAGCAAAGCCTCATCAGCAAAAATCAACTGGATGAAAACAGCAGCACTGTGGCTCGAACCCCTTACTTCCCCCACTCTCCCCACTTCTCCCTTCACCACCATCTCTCCCCACAAATGTCACCTGGAGGAGAGATGGGATCAAGTTTTTTTGGAATTTTTCTTGGTCCTGGAAATTTCACAAGGCGTAACTTGGAAGGCTTGCCTGAAGGCAAAGAACTACTTTTCATGAAATGGAAAAGCCTACTCTGTCAATTGTCTGCCATGGCAGAGTGTTGGTAATACACAACTTGGTTACTTCCATCCTATAACACAAGGTTGGCGAAATACAAAAGACTGTTCCTCATTTTTTCTCGTCCGGAAAACTGGCTACGACCAGAAAAGTTGTATTTACCAATCTTTGAGGGTGGTCAAGGACTTGTCAACGTAAAGTGCCGAGTTATATTCGTCCATCTTCGTATGATATTGTCCTTTTTGCATGAGCCACTTTTACCTTGGAGATACCTTGCAAACCATATTTTGGGCCAAGTTGAGAATTTTGGTCATGCTAAAGAGCTTTTCCGAATGGACTTGATAAAGGTTGCTTTCTCTTCACTCCCTTCCTTCTAGCAAAGTCTGTTAAATGCTTGGAAAGCTTTCACGGGCCATAGCAATCTCACTACATACGAGCGATCCATGTTTTTGAATGAGCCACTGTTTCACAACACACTGTTTGAAGGTGTTGATAATAATAGGACCATTATCCGGAAATTTGTCAATGCATCAATAATTAAAGTGTGCCACCTTAGAAACAATGCCAATGATAAGTTGCTACGTGTTGCTGCAATTGCCTCAACGACTGGCATTAGGTCTTGTCGGAAAATAGACAAGTGTTTAAGGTCAGTACTTCATGCTTACTTACCTTCCAATCTTGGTCGCATCATCCCATACCTACCTCCAAGCTGGGTCTTTTCCCCTTCCCCAACCTTCATCTATCTGTCTGAAAGCTTAGAACCAATAACTTTTGGCTGCTCTTTTGTCCTTTTCCAGTAAAAATTGTAAAACCTTATATCGACAATGTTTTAAAGCTCTTTTTCTTTCCTTGTCAACACTTGCACCTTGAAAGTGATCCACAGTCTTGCTACACACTTCTCCTTTCTTCCCAAATTGGGATCGACAATGTTTAAAAGCTCTTTTTCTTTCCTTATCAACACTAGCACCTTGTAAGTGGTCCACAGTCTTGCTACACTCTTCTCCTTTCTCCCCAAATTGGGGATGGTACGATTAAAAAAAACAACCTGTACAAAAATGTGTTGGCGATCTCCAATGGAGAATCGCACATTTGATACTGCCCATGAACTCGCTTATCCACCGCTTTACACAAGCGATAAGCGACCGGTGTCCCTTTTGTGAACAGCATGAAACCTCCCATGCATATGTACGATGCAATCGTTTAACTCCTCTCATTATTTCCTTGAAAGTGCTATTTGCACGCCTTTCCATTGACTTCAGTTTTTCAATTTTCATACTTGGTCCAAGTGGCCCCTTTAACCTCCAAACAACAGTTCTTGCAAACTTTTTCATTTCCCAAGCAAAATTGACAATTTACAAAACAAGAAAATCAAAGATAAAAAATGATTTGTGCAGTACGGATACCGTAGCTATGTTTAGAGCACTTTGTGAAAGCCGGTTAAAACTTGAATTTCACTGGTTTACTCTTTCTAGTTACTAGATCGTTTTGAGACATTATGGTGTAAAAATGTTGATTTTTGTAAAATATCTGATGGCTGTTTTGTGCTCAATCTCGAGCCTTCATCAAATTTCCTTTGTGCTTATTTTGGTAATTTAACCTCTTGTTGTTTATGGTTTCTTCTGGAATATAATTGTTTGTAACTGGTTTCCTTTTCTCCTGGTTTTCATTGTAAAAAAATATTTGCTTTTATACTTTTGTGAGAAAAGGACATAAAACTTAAGTCTCTCCCTCTCTCCCATTTGCTTAAAAATGGGGGTACTCCTACTTATTTTAATTCATCATTTACTGGTGATATTTCCTTTTACTTCGTTGATTAATGGATACAAACCCGATGCATATATACTTCGTAATCATATTCTGTTGTTCTGCCTGAGGGCAGGTTCAAAACTACAGAAGCAGTTTCTTGGGAAGGGTTATGTTGGGTGGTTTGCGGTTGCTTTCCCAGCAGTAGTTGAGGCAGGAATTTTGTAATTTGTTCATGGTCCTAGTGATAGCTCATCTGCTCTTCACTATAGACACCGTGGGATCTTGAACATCCACCAACTAATGCCATCCCACGGCACACCCAGTTTAACGGGACGACACACACATTGATGAACTACCCTGCCTGTGAAATATTGGAAAGACAGTGTATAGCTGGGCCGAGATTTAAACCAGCTTTGGGGCGAGTGTGCACACCTCTGGGCCATCATATATACTTCCTTACCAAAAATTAAGTAACAACTTTTGGAACTGTAAAATACACTATATATTTTGAGTTCAGAAATGTATTCATCACAATGTATGCAAATCATGACTGTGGAGGAAAGAAACTACAATTAGGACAAATTGGAAATGTCATATATTGTGTTACAATTATCATCACCTGAACTGAGTGATTCCGGAAATTCAGTGTGCAAATCATATCTCTGGCAGGACCTGTGGCAGCAATGACACATGCCAATATCTTCTATAGGTTGGCCAACCTTGATATACAGTTGAAAACGTCCCCCCCCCCTCCTATAATCAACCAGAAAAATTGAACTATATCTGTATATGTTCGATATTGAATGATTAGATCGATTTACTTGAAAGAGGCAAGGGAAATAGAAAAGGCAAGGAAATCAGTCTTTCTGTCAAAACCTACAGTGTTCATACACATCGGCATTAGGTATCTAGAAATGATGCAGCTCCATGGTGATGATAGTGTACGTAAAACAAATAAGATGTCAAATAATACTGTGATGAGGTGCTTCAGGTCGGGTGAAGGAGCAGAATGGAAAGTATTGTTAAATCAGACGAGCTGTGATCTTCAAAGCTACAGAATTTTAACATGATGCATTCTTTTTTGTTATAAGTATTTTTACCTCGACCACCGAAAGTGGATGGTGGTTATGCTTTCATCCCTATAGTTTGTTACTTGCAAAATCAAACATTTTTCAAGTAAATTGTTCATTCCATTTTGTTATCTGTCTGTCTGTTTGTTTGTCTGTTTATCGCCTGCATGTTTGTCTGTTATCCTCTTCTCCAATGGCTTGATTTCCGATCATCAATTTTGATTCAGACCAAGTCACTATCCCGGATATGCTGCTTCTGCTCTCCCAACAATGGATGGAGGTACTCAATGTCAGACATGAGATCAGAGCCATCTCCATAGACATATCGCATGCTTTTGACACGGTCTGGCACCCTGTCCTGCTCAACAAACAATCTTCCTATGGTATCCAAGGACATCTCCACTCATGGCTCGCAGACTTCCTCTCCTGCAACAGCCAACATGTGACCCGAAATTGAATTCTCTCATCCCTTCTTCCTGTCCAGGCTGGAGTTCCTCAAGGCAGTGTTCTGAGCCCTGTGATTTTTGTGGTTTTCATCAACAATCTCTCCGAATCTCTGGAAAATCCTCTTTATCTCTTTGCTG
>CM068957.1:148344648-148354984 GCA_035128595.1 Eptatretus atami | reverse complement strand
TGGCAATCGACCCTACCCCACGTGGTCTGCCCATTGGCGTATTTCGGTTCTTACACAAGGACCCGTCGGCCTCGGAGTTATCCAGGCGGCGATCTATATTCCGGGCGATCGGTCAGGTCGACTCGACTTGCGGCTCCGTCAGAGCGGTCGGTTCACGGCTGACACACCGGCACCGTAACAATACCATCAGTGAAGCGACTGGCTGTATTTGCTTGTCTCATAATAAAGTTTGTTGATAATGAAAAGAGCTCAAATGGTGAAAAGATTATGGCCTTGACAGACAGACTGACAGCTAACTGTACAAGTGCTCATAGACTGGTACTTGCAAAATCAGTCACTGCTGCCTTGACTTTTGACCTCAAAAACAATCAGTTTCTGTAACCAAATATGAAAACACTGTTCAAATTTCAAGGCAATTGGTTGAAAATTGACTGTGACCTTGAACTTTGAACTTTTGACCTCAAAAACAATACGTGTATTTGACCTAATTTGCAAATTCTTTTCAAATTTTAAGTTGATCAGATGAAAAATGACGTTTTGTGATGTTGATATTTTCACATTATGACGTCAAAACAACAGGTTTTAGTGATCCAATATGAAACCCCATTCAAATTTCAAGTCAATCGGATTAAACCAAGCTGTCAGACCTGATCATTTACTTTTTTAACACTTCACTCCTAAGTGATAAATGTGACCTTGAATTTTGACCTTTTGACCTCAGAACAATAGGATTCTACTTTTTGATTGAACCAATTCCTTGACCCTGCCTTCCACAGCACATATCAAGCACAATTTGGAAATTGTCAGGGAAAATGTTTTCAGGATGCAAATTCTTTTCAAATCTCATCAATCGAATGAAAATTGACAATTACATGTCACCTTGACCTCTCACCTTTTGACCCAATTATTAATTGGTCTTCTCCATATTCTCATAAATTTGATGACTTTGTTGTTGAAAATTTGTTGTTGAAATTTGTAGTTGAAAATTTGATGACAAAACCTCAAATGGTATTAAAAAGTTATGGCCTGCACACACATACACATATATATACACACACATATACACACAAATACACACACGCACACACACACACACGTATGCAGACACATGCACACACACACACACGCACACATATGCACACACACACACACACACACACACACACACACACACACACGATTGCAAAACCCTGTTTCCTGCTGCACGAACGGACGGGCTAATAACCTGGTCTGGCGGATGTTTGTGTCGTGTTCTGGGATAGAATACGTGTGTGGCAAGGACGAATTGATTCAATTTCAGTGAAGATCTGGATCTGGATCTGGATAAGAGATTAAAAAATTTTTTTTAAGTGATTCTACACCATTCAGAAATGAGGCAAAAACTATATATAGCACAATATCTCAAAAAGTTATGGATGAGTTGGTAGGTGACAAGAACAAGCCGATTCGAATTTGGTTCAGGTCCGGATCACAGATCCGTTATATTAGTAGAAAACAAAATATGAACTGTTCAGCCTGGTAGAGATGTGCACTCAAGCGAGGACCGTTATCGTTGGGATTAATTTATTATGAAGCCTTGGTTTGTTTTGATGCACAAAATATTCGACAATAGATTCGTCTTATTAAGAAACGAAACTGTTTCCTCTACACCATACATTCCTTAGACTGGTTGTTCTATCAAAAATCCCTTATTTGGGATTAACTCAAACCCGAAACCTCACCGCACTACCCTCTTCACCCCATCCCCAATCCCTTCCCCTTCCCACTCCCCAACACCACTGTGTCTTTTTGAGTTTGTGATTAACACCATGGATTGTAGTCGATCTTGAGTTGATGAAATTGAGCAGCTGAGGTTAAAGGTCGTGATCATTCAACAACATCTCATATGGCTCCTCCGCGTTGTGCCACAAAACAAATGCAAATACGATGCATCAGTGTGGTCACAGAATTCAACATTCAGCTTCGGCTCTCTTGATTTCTTCATTATAAGCGTGGCCTTTCCTTGGCCTGCATTATTATTCTTTGACCTTTGCAGCTTGTTGTTTGGGAGCTCGAGCTCAAACAGCTGGAGTTCCAAGCTGCATTCAAGATAAACTTGGAAAGAAGGGATGCAGCAATATTCCACCACGCTTCCACCCCATGGCTGTCTCACCAAGCTCAGCAACGAGAGCAGGGATGTGTCCGAGAGTGCAGCGGTCTGTATAATGATCACCCACCAAGTAAAGTACCCGCTGCTGCATTAACAGATACCTCACGCTTGCAAGAATCCAAGACAGTGGAAGAAAAAAAAAATGAAGAACCCTTCAGCCACCATGTCATGGAAAATTAATGATCTTCCTCCAACAACCCAAACATTAAACTGGCACTTATTCATTTCGTCAGTG
The DNA here is from genome assembly GCA_035128595.1 of Eptatretus atami. NCBI lineage: Eukaryota > Metazoa > Chordata > Myxini > Myxiniformes > Myxinidae > Eptatretus > Eptatretus atami. Next base: position 148,352,600 of record CM068957.1, on the reverse strand, counting down.
CAGCAATGTCTTTTTACAGTTTCTCGCTCGAGAGGAGTGCCAGGTTAGCATGACTTTAAACTCAGCCACTCGCCGGTGTGCCAAAATGTCCCCTGGCTTTAGCTGGGCACCTTCTGGAAGATGAGCCTGGCAAGGGGTTCATATTTCTCGGAGCGCGCTGTGGCCTTATCACGACTGCACAGGCAGAAATCAACCTGCATAGCCACTTCTGATGGCACTAAACAACCCCACTGGAAAAGCCCCACAAAGCTGGTCACTGCGAGATGCTTTACTGAACAACCTCGGCAAAAAAAACAGGAGTGATTGAAGGATATAGGAGGGAGAATGTGTTTAACAATTAGAGCTTAGTATTGAGAAACCAGGCTTCATTAGACTACTTCCTGACCTTTGCAGCAAACAACGATCTTTGTATGTGAGAATATATCACACCGTTTGTCTTGTAGTTGTCACTGACACTGGGAAGGAAGGCCGTGTTCCTGGAAAGTCCACCAACTCCCATAAGTGGCAATTTGATGATGAATGAGATTGGTTCTTGCGATGCCTTCGAATGTTCCATCACTGTATTATGATACCACATTGCCTTAAAAGGGGAACTCAAACGCAATTGTTTTTTTTTCTAAAAAACCATTGAGAATCTTTACTCATGGCCTAATTTGAAGGCAAAAAAAATTTTGAAATTTTTTCGCCAATCAAAAAAGCCAAAGACGTCGGTTATACCGTGAATCGGTTATACCGACGTCACACCGTAAAAGACGTCGGTTATACCGACGTCACACCGTGAATCCATATTGATCCGAACGGCGGCTTATATAGAGAGACGGTGCTGGTCGAGCTCGGATTCCAATAACGACTCCGAAGGTTCTCAGAATGTTGAAACTGATCAATGCGATTTTGAGGAAACTATTGGAGACAAAATTAGTGATGGAAACGCTTTCAGGGGAATTATGGAGCCGAATCGTTTTGAGCCTTACGCGAGCCATTCAGAGGAAGAAGGTGGAAGTGTTCACGAAGATGAAAACGCTGGTCACATGATCACTTCAGCTTGGTCGGGTTTGATTTTCCGTTCAATTAACGGTTTATAAGGGAGGGATTTTGAATTAATTGATAAATCAGTTTATATATTACTCAGGCGGAAATATCCGTCATCGCCCGACATCCGATCCTGCCCAGGTGGACACAGGGACAAAATGGGTGATAAATACCTTGTCCTATTGTTGCAGGCTGACCATGTGTCTTGTATGTTATGGGATTGTCCTGTTTCATACATTCCCTGGATGCTATTTGTGTTCGTGTCGTGTCCCACCATCAGGTCTGTGAGGTGTCGAAGTCCCTCCCCAGTGGATGGGGGATAGTCAGGGGGATGGTGGAGGGGAGGGTGGAGGAAGGTGGCGGGTATTGTGGGGGTGACGGTTTATGGGGGGGATGGTGGATGGGAGGGTGGAGGATGGTGGTGGGTATTGTGGGGGTGAAGATTGTGGGGGCGACTTTTAATCGCAAATGTACCCACTATATAATTCGGAAATCGGAAAAAGACACATCGTATCTATTTTGGAGGTATCAAGGGATAGATTAGAGTTGAGGTGGTCTGGGCATTTGGGTTCCCCATTAAACCCACATGATTTTATCACACCATGGATTGTTTTGTTTGAATAACACTTGGGTGACTTTTAGGTTCTCCAGGCAAAATTGCATCAATCACTTTAAAAATAAAAAAATTAAAAAGGTTTTGGCTCACTGCAGAGCCAATGTGGAACGAGAATGGAACTCGGTAGAGCGCATAACTGTACCAAGCTGAACAGTTTACGTTTTATATCCCACAGAGAGGCCGGATATGGATCCAGCCAGACCTGAACCAAACTATAATGTGCTTGTTAACCTGGTGTTGGCTTAGCGGTTAGGGTGGCTGGCTTGGGATCTTCGGGCCCTGAGTTTGAGCCCCTATCTGCTGTTGAAATAACTCCAAATGGGGTTGACTCAGCTTGTCATCCTTCTAAGGTCGGTGAAATGGTAGTCGAGTAATAGGGGCACTGCATCAGCGGCACAGCCGTGCCCTCAGCCAATGATGCTTCCTGCAGCCATGTGCTGCACATGAAGGAGGGGCATCTGTTTGTTCTTGTCACCTCACCAACTCATCCAAATCCATCCATAACCGTTTTGAGATATAAATATATATATATAATATATATATTATATATATATTATATATATATATATATATATATATCATATCCATTGGGACATACTCTGTGCAGAGCGTTGGTGCTGCTTAAGCAGTCTCCTTGGCTATCGGACACAATCCTGGACGGGTCACTACTCCGACACAAGATACCAGCAAGCTGGCACTCATTTTTCCGACCTTGGAAGAATGACAGGCAGTCAACCCCACCTGGTATTATTTCAACAGCTGAGGTGGATTTGAACTCAGGATCCTTGGATCCCAAGCCCACCACCCTAACCATTACGCGAACACTAGGCGTGTGTGTGTGTGTGTGTGTGTGTGTGTGTGTGTGTGTGTGTGTGTGTGTGTGTGTGTGTGTGTGTGTGTGTGTGTGTTGTGTGTGTGTAATTTTTTTTGACAAGATCAAAGCAAAAATTATGTGCATGTGCTCCACAGTCTGGACAACAATCCTGAGTACTTGAACTGGGTCATGTTCTCCGACGAAGAACATTTCACACAGGTGGGCACGTCACTAACATTGGCCAACATCTGGCGAGCGGAGAATCCACATGGAATCCATGAGGTCGAAAGAGACAGTCCAAAAGTTAACCTTTGGTTCGGTCTTATGCGTAACAGAATTATCAGCCCATTTTTCTTTGCAGAAAAATCTTTGAAAGGTCATGTGTACTTAGACGTGCTTCAGCTGTTCGTGGGACCACAGGTAAAGGACTGCCAACCGAACTTCATATGCCAGCAGGATGGGGCTCCTCGCAACTGGTCCCATGATGTCGCACCTTCATTGACGCCTGGGTGTTGGACTGCTGGCTGGGTAGAGACACACTCATTTATTGGCCATCGAGATCTCCTGATTTTATCCTGCTCGATTTTTGTCTGTGGGGTGATGTGAGGTGCAAAGTGTACAACACAAATGTGCAGGACACTGTTCAGCTGAAAGAGCACATCACAGCGGTAGTGGCCTCCGTAACCCCCGACATTTTAGAAAATGTGTTGAGGGAAAATGAGTACCGTTGTGACTTAGTCCATTCTATGAATAGTGCATGCGTTGAATGTTTACTCCAAAGTACCCTAATGAAACACTACATGGCCAAAAGTATGTGGACACCTGCTCGTCCAAGATCTCATTCCAAAATCATGGGCATTAATATGGAGCTGCTTCACTCCCTTGCTGCTATAACAGCCTCCACTCTTCTGGATGGCTTTCCACTAGATGTTGGAACATCATTGCTGTGGGGGATTTGCTTCCATTCAGCCCCAAGAGCATTAGTGAGGTCAGGCACTGATGTTGGGTAATTATGTCTGGCCCACAGTCAGTGTTCCAATTCATCCCAAAGGTGTTCGATGGGGTTGAGGTCAGGGCTCTGTGCAGGTCAGTCAAGTTCTTCCACACCGATCTCGACAAACCATTTCTGTATGGACCTCACATTGTGCGTCGGGGGCATTGTCATGCTGAAACAGGAAAGGACCTTCCCCAAACTGTTGCCACAAAGTTCCCATCGTGTGCTGCCTTTTTGGCTGCTGGTTGCATCATTGTTTAGGGGCGTGGCTATGCCATTGATGCAGTGCCCCTATTACCAGTGCACTGGTGCTCATTTCGCCAACCTCGGAAGGATGACAGGCTGAGTCAACCCCCTTGTGTTAATTCAGTGGACAACAGGGTTCAAACTCAGGACCCTAGGATTCCATGCCACCACCCTAACCAGGAAGCCAACACCAGGCTACTGCCACAAAGTTGGAATCACATAATCGTCTTGAACAGTGCTTCCCAACCTTTTTCGGGTCATTACCTATGTTAGACATCGAAATTCATCTCTTACCCCCTTGACCCTCCCAAGAGAAGGAATTTTTCCAAATCATTGCATATTTGTATTATATGCATATTCCTTGCAGAGCATAAAATCCCCAGCCAAATAAATCTGTCAATGTGTTTGAAAAGTTCAATGAGAAGGTTGATGTTGAACAGATGATTCCAATTTCTGAATTCTGGACTCGGTTACACTGAGTGCACATCGCAGTTCGTCTTCTACATCCAGTCGGTTTCATCACTTCGTTTTCCTATTCACTATCACTAAAAATGTGCTCTCACACCCATCCATACACATGCCATATACTCTCGCCCAGCTCAATCCTTCCTCTTCAAAAAAACACGACACTTTTTCCATGACATCTTCACCTTTTGTTGTCTCTTCCAGTTTATGACACAAAAGCAACTCTTCTTTCAAATCTTGACCCTTAACATAGCGAGCAAAAACCATGAGCTGTGAGCAGAACGAAACGTCAGTCGACTCATCAAGCTGGATGCTGAAAACCCTGGCGTTATTTATCTCCTCTACTACTTGATCTTTAATGTTGTTCGACATATCACATATCCTACGCTTCACTGTGTTGTTCGACAATGATATTGGATGATGTTTCTCGACACTCTTCTCACCTAGCATCAGTCTCACCATTGTCTTCGCACACGGCAGTATCAATTCTTCACCGATGGTATGCGGCTTCCTTTTCCATGCAATCTCAAAGGATACGAGGTAGGATGCTTCGACAGCAGCTGCATTTTGTTGCTGGAATGATCTACATGAATCAAGGTGTTGGCAATTCAACCTTTCTTGCTGCTTTTTGAAATAGGATCAGTCCCTACCAACGTAGTATGGGTGCTGAGACTGGAGATGTTGTTTCAATTTACTCGGCTTTAACGACTCGGCAGTCAAGACCTTCAAACACATCAAACATTGTGGTTTCCTAATACCCTTCTCTGTAAGATTCATGAATCCATACTCAACCTAACTGTCAAGAAATCCACGTGTTTTTTCCCCCCACTTGCCATTTCTGAATCGTCTTAGCACTGCGGCTTGTAGTCATTGGCAATGGTGTTGGCTTGTAGTCATGGGGCACACCTTCGATCCCAGGCCATACGCTCCACATAGGCCCTGGTCCCATGTGTTGAAAACACTGCTCTGATTGGCCGATAGAAGCCGCCCATCAATTGGAATTCAAGCAATTGGTAATGCCCTAAAAATTACTCCAAATTTTTACAAAGGCCAAATTTCTCTCACAGTTATCACCGATAAGCATGTAAATCAAAAATGCAACAAGTTCCTACTGTTATCTGTGAAATTTCAGGCCTCTAAATGTGATCTCATTGTCAAATCTCGTGGATGTGACAATCCGTGCTAAACATGGATTTCAATCGCCTGGTGCCAAGGTATCCGCCTGCGGTGATATCAAGGGGCCGAGGTTGTCATGGGGCACGTCTTATGCGATCAAAACACCAGTCCTGTCCCAAGAAACACTGGAGACAAGGGTGAAGAATGACTCGTGAAGTGTTTGGAAATTTATCCTTTCCAAGATGATGCACGGTAATGGAAATGACATTGATTTTTATAATTGTCAGGAACGCTCAGGACCCATGAGAAGAAATCAAATTACCCCTTTGGGGATAATTACCGACAGGTTGGGAACCTCGGGTCTAAAATGCCATTGTATGCTGTAGTGTTAAGATTTCCTTTCAATGGAACTAAGGGGCCTAGCCCAAACCATGAAAAACAGTTCCAGACCATTATTCCTCCTCCGCCAAACTTTACAGTTGGCAATATGCATTCGGGTAGATAGCATTCTGCTTGCATCCACCAAACCCAGATTCATCCGTCGGACTGCCAGATGGTGAAGCGTGATTCATCACTCCAGAGAACGCATTTCCACCACTCCAGAGTCTAATGGCGATGAGCTTTACACCACTTCAGCCGATGCTTGGCATCGCGCATGGTGATCTTAGGCTTGTGTGCGGCTGCTTGGCCATGGAAACCCATCTCATGAAGCTCTCGATGAACAGTGTTGGTGCTAACGTTGCTTCCAGAATCAGTTTGGAACTCTGTAGTGAGTGTTGCAACCGACGACAGATGATTTTCCTGCACTACACAGTTCAGCACTCAGCAGTCCCATTCTGTGAGCTTGTGTGGCCTACCACTTCATGGCTGAGCTGTTGTTGCTCCTCGACGTTTCCACTTCACAACCACGGCACTTACAGTTGACCAGGGCAGCTCTAGCAGGGCAGAAATTTGATGAATTGACTTGTTGGAATATATATATATATATCAAAATATATACCGTGGATGTGGTCCTATCAGTGAATAATCGCTTTTGGTCCTATCACTGAAAAAAACATCAAAAATTTCTAAGATCTGGATTTGGATGTTATCTTCACCAAATTTCAATCAATTAGACCTCATCACATGCATAACCTGTGCACCGAGTTGAGTCCAAATTCGTCAATAACTTTTTGAGATATTCATCTCACCGACAGCCAAACAACAGAGATACACAAACAGGGGTAAAATATACAACCTCCGTCCATCATTGGTGGTGGAGGGAATTAATACCTGGATTTGAAATCCCTGTTGTACTTGGTATTTGAGTTCTGTGTATCAACAGCTTTTCCGTACAAACAATGAAATAAAGCGACCAATCATTTTCCATCAGTAATCACCTGCATTGTACGACACACCTGCCTTTTGGGAAAACATTTTGTTCACTGGAGAATGTGATTATTCTAAACAAGGTTTACTATATTTATCCCATTTTCAAGCATCAATCTTCTGATTCTTTCTTTGTACTTCACAACATTTACCAACTGCCCTTTAGCTCTGAATGTTTCTTTCATTTTCAGTGCAATCAGCTTTTGTTGATACATAGGCCATGCTGCTGATTACGAGATTGTGCCAATCGCTCACTGTAATGGAACAATCGATTGAGAATGAGGATTCAGCTGTACGGTGAGTGGTGCTTTTGAAGCTGGCACGTGGTCCTGTTATAAAATCATAAGGATGGATGCTTAAGATCCCTGGAATTATTAAAATCTAACTTTTGGGAGCCTGACCGGCACCTTCCAGAAACTTTCTTTAAAGTTACACCTCTATCTTGGTGACGTAATCAGGTACATACACTCACACTCACTCACACTCACACACACTCACACACACATACACACACAAACACACATACACACACATGTGCTCGAACAAGATATTGCACTTGAAGACCAAATCTTGTCGATGTAATAATAATGAAATGTACACTCCAACAACACATTTTAATAAATTCATTTAATTGCTGATGCAATTGAAGTATGGGGATTGCGATAGCAAAGGAAGATATTGGAAGTCATGTCATTCACGGCAAACAAATCGTAAACCATATGTACAAGAGATTGTGGCATTGTCATCTCAGACGTATCATCACCTTCTGGTTTGTGTTCATAGTCTACTAGAGTGACAGATTGCTTCCCTTCTATACAGGGCATAGAGTGACATTGGTTCCCTTCATGGATTCCTATTTTAAGCTGACAGTTACCTTTTGCAATATTATATTTGTATGTGAAAAAAAAATATATATATATATATATGCAGAATGTGATAAGCACTCCACCAATACACAACAAAGCGTCGCCTCCAACACAGAGGCTTGGCTCGGTGACTATCAAAAAGACCAAGACTATATGGTCATCATCAGCTAAACATCAAATAGAACCACCAATCCAGGTTTCAGGCTTATTTGCTCTCATCAAGATGGTATACCGATAATTATGACATTCATCGTTTATACATCAGACGCACCTGCTGACTGTTATGGTGAGCATCACTACGGATTATGTCTCACACGGAAGAAACCACATAATCCACACAGAACAACCATCCTTCTGCCAGCTAGACAATTGTTCCTGCGAATGCAAACCATTCAACCAGAAGACACGTGATGTGATCGGCAGAAAATCTAAAAATGT